>JACXGM010006565.1:0-24843 GCA_016801145.1 Umbra pygmaea | reverse complement strand
AGTCTTACTTTGTTCTGACCTAGACTCATCCTAAATAATTCCAACTGGAGTCTTAGTCTGGGGCTGGCAGATCAGTTACGGTGGTCCCAAAAGAATATAGAGAACCAGGCTAGAAACAAACAATATATAGCTTGATAAATATAATAGCCTGGATCTGTTTCTAGCTTAGCCAATTTCTGTGTCATTGACAGTGTAGTTTCTGAGGGAAGAGCAAAGGGTTTAACTGATTTGGTTTCCAGGCTATGATACAGCTCTCCAGAATTCTACAAACAAACCTCCATATTGCATCAAAATATTCATAACAATGATATATCAATTTGCAACTTGGACTAGAATGTCCCTGTATATGAAATACTATATTTGGTTTAAATGTCAAACAACAGTAAGTTAAGGTAATAAAAATGTCAATATTGCCTCTAACTTTGGATCGACATTCAGCTAGCCCAAGAAATAATAGGACTCCTTTTATTTCAATGTAGAACTATAGCACCTTAAAATGGATCCTGTCTAGATTTAAATAGCAATAGCAAAGGAATTACATTAACAAAAACAATGACAACACACAAGAACACAACACACACATAAAGATTTTATGTGACAAAGGAACCCATCCTAACTCGAGGTCCAAAAGTAATCTCCAGACTGCTGAGTAGCTTATGCAAACACTTAACATACTGTAGCATTTGTAAGAGGAATGCCCGATTGGGGATCAGAATTTCGGATTTTCAGGGAGGTAAAAAAATTATTGAGATATCCCTGAAAACCAGAATCCTCCGGCGGCTGCTAACACCTATAAAGGTAATAATGCATTGATGCAAATGTGAACGTGAACAGTCACATTATGTCAAGATATTAAGGTTTGCCCTTTAGAGAAGATCATTTGAGTCACGCAACCAAAAAGTAAGGTTCCTAATGGACAAGTCCAGGAAGATGTTGCCGTCTCTCTGGTGCATAATGCTAACCTCGATGCCACCTGAAGGCGTGAGCTTGCATTCAAACACTACATGGAAAAGTCTGGTCGAACAGGATTACAATGGTGCATGGGTAGCTTTCACCTGGTCCAATATGTGCCATTTGAGAAACTACGGGTTGTTATAGGTGATGATGAGTGTCGAAAAGCATCTGGAAATACATTTCACGACAACAACGGCTTGTGGCTTGTTAGTTGGTCATTGGTTAAAGGTTGATCCAATCGCATTCTTAATCATTTTGCTCAAACGCCTCATCTCAAACTATTCAATTCCTCAGACTGCCAGAGGAACCCCTCACTGATAACCGTGAGGGGTTTGAATGCAAGTTCACGGGTTCAGCATTACATTGCACTGCAACAAATAAATGAAGTATTTTTATCTTGTATATTTATCTTGGTTAAACAACTAACCATTCTTAAGATAACATACATTTCCTAAACTGTATTTGTATTAGATAATAACACTTGGTTTAATAAATATGCCATGACACTCAGTGTAATTTGTCTTGTTTCTTTGGCAGAAATATCAAATATCTCCTCAAATAAAGTTTTTGTCTTTTGTATTTTAAGTC
Source organism: Umbra pygmaea (assembly GCA_016801145.1). Taxonomy (NCBI): domain Eukaryota; kingdom Metazoa; phylum Chordata; class Actinopteri; order Esociformes; family Umbridae; genus Umbra; species Umbra pygmaea. Next base: position 23,301 of record JACXGM010006565.1, on the reverse strand, counting down.
ATTTTTTGCAGTGTAATTATAATCCACATAACAATTCACATTTGTTTGGTGTGAGAATTCTGTTAAGGTTCAATTTCTAATCGCATTGCTCAACTACTTTGTAAACGCACATTGTCCCACAATATTTGAAACCAAGCACTGCCAGACTGATATCCGTGTAGCGTTTTAATGCAAGCTCAGGGTTTCAAGTGGCATTATGCGGCTAGTGTAGTGCAGTGGTTCCCAAACATTCCCTTGGACAATATGTTTGGTTCAGTTTGTAACCTGAAATTCTTTTCCAGACTCGCCTAATCAAGAGCTTGAGGATGATTTGACAAGTTTAAGCTGTTGTGCATCTGAAGAATACATGTAACAGCTGGGGTCCTTAAGAAAATGTTTGGGGACTACTGGTTAAATGAACACTATCCAGGTTTGTTGGCCCAGTTTGGTAAGCAGCCTGCCAGTAGCTTAAGGAAAACAGAGCCAGTTATTGAGTGTCCAGCCAGGTGCTTTAGGCATAAAGGGCAAAATAGTGAGTAGCCAGCCAGTGGCTTTGGGGATACAGGGCTAGTTCGTGAGTAGCTAGTCAGTAGCTAGGACATTACAGGGCCAGTTAGTGAGTGGCTAGTCAGTAGCTAGGACAATACAGGGCTAGTAACTGAGTAGCCAGCCAGTTGCTTCGGCAATACAGGGCTAGTTGTTGAGTAGCTAGTCAGTAGCTAGGACAATACAGGGCCAGTTAGTGAGTAGCTAGTCAGTAGCTGGGACAATACAGGGCTAGTTAGTGAGTAGCCAGCCAGTTGCTTCGGCAATACAGGGCTAGTTGTTGAGTAGCTAGTCAGTAGCTAGGACAATACAGGGCTAGTTAGTGAGTAGCTAGTCAGTAGCTAGGACAATACAGGGCTAGTTAGTGAGTAGCTAGTCAGTAGCTAGGACAATACAGGGCTAGTTAGTGAGTAGCTAGTCAGTAGCTAGGACAATACAGGGCCAGTTAGTGAGTGGCCAGCCAATGGCTTAGGCAATACAGGGCTAGTTAGTGAGTAGCCAGCCAGTGGCTTAGGCAATACAGGGCTAGTTAGTGAGTAGCCAGCCAGTGGCTTAGGCAATACAGGGCTAGTTAGTGAGTGGCCAGCCATTGGCTTGTGTAATACAGAGCCAGGTGAACTAAAGAAAACAAAATAAGTGGTCCCACTCTATCTGGATATACCTATACAGATAATAATCTGCATACTATGTACAAACTATCAGTTTTATATGTCAACAGCAAATATGTAACTTGCAAGAACAAAGTATTTGGAATAAAAGTATTTGTGAGAATTTTATGTAAATTATTATTAAAAATGCAGCCACCATAGCGGTTCTCTTAGATTTAGTATTATTATAGAAAATGTTTAAATAATTCATTTAACATCTATAGATTATCTAACATGGACTTTCCAGATGAAGTGTTACCACATGTTAAATCGAAATGTACAACAAAAGCAGTCTCAGCAGACTTGCTGACTGCCTAGACCTTGATGCCCCTCGCTTTGGTTTGCAGCAATAAAAAAACGTAAAGAAGGTTTTCAAGTCGTTATGACAACTGCAAGCTTATGATCCCTCTTGAAATGGACTCTGCACTCATTCGTATTTTCTTCTCCCAAACTAGAATTTCCAATATATAATTAAAATAATATTTATAATTCAATGAAAAAAACAATAACCCTTAACTTGAAGCCTGTCGCCATAAAGACTTGACAAGACACTATAATATTGAACACTCATCTCCTGATCCTGACTAGATAGAATTAAACGTACAGTCAATGCTGATACACACTGTGCTGTAACACATTATAAAGGTTCCTCCATATTACAAGGTCTAAAGAATAAGAACGGCAGGCTTTAAGCTACGTGTTACTGAGGTGTCTAAAATCATATGACCAGGTGAAGCGCGTGTGTGTGTGCGTTCGTGCACGTCCTGTGTGTCTGTCAGTCAAATGTGTGTGACCGTTTCAACCACTAACTCTTGCGGGGTGTTTTGTTGGCATAAAAGTCTCTACAGGTGTCGCAGCAGCGCTGGTACCACCTCATGTCCTGGCAGAGGTTCTTCTCTCGAATCACACGGCAGTACACAGTCCACTGGTCACCTGTGCACTTATACGTCAGAGCAGCTGGAAAAAGGCAGGAGCAGAGGTTAAGAGGGAGAGTCCAAAAACACACACGTACTGTACATGTCTGGGAACAGACTGAATGGGGCAAGCATATGCGTTGCTCGGGTTAATCCATTCATTACAATGGAGTGTCCACCTGAATCTCACATTGAACTCCATTGGAATGATCGGGCATCCGGGGCACCGCATATGCTTGACACGTTTGGTCTGACCCCAGCCTGACACACCCGCACACGAACACATACCTAATCTAGGCGAGGTGATGGTGTTGACATTAACTTTGTCGTTGCAGGCCTCTTGGTGACAGGGCCGGTAGGTGGGTGGTCTGTACATGGTGGGGCAGTCATTGCCGTGGCGACCTGTCACTCTGTGCATACATTGAACCACTCTGGACTGCAGGCCTTTCCCGCACGATGATGAGCACTGGCAACAGACAATCACCTCATTTACTTTCTCTCCCTGGTACCACAAAATCGATCTGGAAGAATGTTGGCATTAATAGCTAATGCTCAGTGAATTCAACTGAATGAAAGTAGTGTAACAATGGGTTTCCATTTCAATTTCCTATTCATTTTTAAGACATAATCCGTGTCCTTGTGACAAGGGCCCTCTGTGCTGAAGTGCTAGTTGTAGAATATGAGTGTGTGTCTGTGTGTGGAATTTGCTCTAGTAAAGGAGAGAAATGCTTTAATGTTGCTTCAAGGATCTGAGACTCATTTTTCAAGGTTTTGAGACCAACAAACAGCTGGAGGCAGAGCCTTCTCCCGTAGAGCTCAATTCATGTGGGATGATCTACTGATCCACGTGAGAAGCAAGACTCCGTCTCAACCCACAAGTCTTCACTAAAAGAATAATCTCTTTAGTAGGGGCTATTAGTGAGGTTGTCTGGCCCAGGGGCGCCAAGGCAGGCATCGGATTGACAAAGCAACCTTGCTATCTCTGCCTGGCGCGCGCTTCCTTCTCCGCTGGGAGACCACCAAAGATTAGGGGGGCTGAGTCACAGGCTTACACATGTTACCCTACGCCATCCCAAAGTAGATGCATCACGTCAAAACAGACTTTTCAATTCTGCTTGACAACCCCTGCTGTCGCTGCGCACAGGGCACCTGGCTGTGTTGCCCATCTAGATTCAGCCTGGCGACTCCTGCTGTCTCTGGTCAAAGCGCAGCTGTTCCTTCCTGTAATTCTGAACCAGCTGGTCGTCTGAACATGTAAATTGTACACTGATTAGTGTTGTCAGCTTAAAAGGTTGTGTACTCTCATGATCTCTACCGAACCCTGAGGTTTCTTAGTTTCAGATTCTACTAGGACCATTTTTTGCTTGTTTTCAAGGTCTTAGGCAGGGTATCTTCATCAGCACTTTGTGATAATAAGTAAAGTGAGCTATATAAAATAAATGTCATTACTAAAATGAGTAGTTAAACAGGAAGTTAAATAGAAGCTGAACTAATAAAAAGTGTAGTGTGATATTTAGTCATTTGTGATGGTCATTGAGTAATATGAGATTGTGGATGGTCTTTGAACAGAGCTGTAAATCAGTAGCAGTATGTTTCCACGCCCAGTACAATTTTCCCTTTCCTTTCCACTGTTAAACTGTGGTAATCATAGATCTGAAAAAACTATATATTTCTTAGATCCAGTATAGTTGCTTATACATTTGTTAAACTGCACATTAGTCTTGCAAGCCAGACAGCTATAATGCATCCGGAAAGTATTAACAGCACTTCACTTTTTCCACATTTTGTTTCCCTTATTCTGAAAAGTATTAAATTCATTACTTCCCTCAAAATTCTACAAACAATACCACATAATGACAATGTAAAAGATGTGTGATTGAAATCTTAGCTAATTTGTTAAAAATAACTAACAAAAAAGCACAGCCTTTGCCATGACACTCAAAATTGAGCTCAGGTGCATCCTGTTTCCACTGATCATTCTTGAGATGATTCCACAACCTGATTGAAGTCCACCTGTAGTTAATTCAGTTGATTGAACATGACTTGGAAAGGAACACACCTGTCTATATAAGGTCCCACAGTTAACAATGCATGTCAGAGCACAAACCAAGCCATGAAGTCCAAGGAATTATCTGTAGACCTCTGAGACAGGATTGTATTGAGGCACAGATCTAGGAAGGGAACAGAAAAATATCTGCAGCATTGACGGTCCCAATGAGCACAGTGGCATTCATCATCCGTAAATGGATGAAGTTTAGAACCACCAGGACTCTTCCTAGAGCTGTTCGCCAGGCCAAACTGAGCAATCAAGGAAGAAGGGCCTTAGTCAGGGAGGTGACCAAGAACCAGATGGTCACTCTGACAGAGCTCCAGCATTTCTCTGTGGAGAGAGGTGAACCTTTCAGAAGAACAACCATCTCTGCAGCACTCCACCAATCAAGGCTAGATGGTAGAGTGGCCAGACGAAAACCACTCCTCAGTAAAAGGCACATGAGAGCCTGCCTGGAGTTTGCCAAAAGGCACCTGAAAGACTCTCAGACCATGAGAAACCAAATTCTCTGGTTTCATAAAACAAAGATGGAAATCTATGGCCTGAATGGCAAGCGTCATGTCTGGAGGAAACCATTCACCACTCATCACCTGGCCAATACCATTCCTACAGTGAAGCATGGTGGTGATTGAACATCTCTGGAGAGATCTGGAAATGGCTGTGCATCGACGCTCCCCATCCAACCTGATGGAGCTTGAATGGAGTAGAAACTGCCCAAAAATAGGTGTGCCAAGCTTGTAGGATCATACTCAAAAAGACTAGAGGCTGTAATTGCTGCCAAAGTTGTTTCAGCAAAGTATTGAGCAGAGGCTGTGGATACATATGTACATGTGCTTTTTTGTTTTTAATAAATTTACTAAGATTTCAAACATACTTCTTTTTTGTAAATGCTGTGAAACTGTATATGTACTATCATTAAGATTTTGTAATAAGCAGTAAAAGAAAAGATAACTTTTTGCCCCTCCTATTCAAACTCATGATTGGTTGTAAAAGTTGTGTAAAAACACTCACTGGAACATTTTTTTCTCTACTTCCGGATATGCAAAAAAAAGGAAAATTGCATTTTAAACAGAGAAGAATGTCCTTAACTTTGGTACCAATCATACTAGAGTTGTGAAAATTATTTTCTTTCCTGTCCTGCTTCTGACTGTGGCAATGCGCTTGGAAAACGTGTGAATTGAAATGCCACGTGGATATCAGTCTGGCAGTCTGGGGGGGGGGGTGTTTATATTTTATTTACAGAATAGCAGGAAGCATAGGCTAGGGAGAATGAGAGGACAGCAGCCAAGCCTTATTGCCTTGGGGCACGTATAGTCCAAGTTCGTGAGCTTCATTTGCTACACCAAACACTGGCACGGGACAAGGGCTTTACTTAATAACAATACAATATTCCTCTTAATGTAAGAATCAACTGCTGGGTGAAATTGCAATACTGCCTCTGTAGGAAGTGACCACCACTTACAGTCTGCTTTTTAAAGGATGTATCTCCACACAGAAAACCAATCTTATGAGAAGAATGAAAAGGAGACAGGACAGTGGGGCTGGCAACTAAAAATGGAACAGGGCCAAAATAAAGAGGCTTTCACAATTCAAAAGCAAGGCTGATTATTGGGCCTGTGCTTCGGCAGCTCACAGCCAAGTCGTGTCAAACAATTAACAGTGAGCAACTGCGCTTCCCAAACCTCCCGATTCAAGTAGACAAATGGACTCTTCAGTTCCCAGTGCAGCAATTAGCGGAAGCTGTTTGTATGGCCTTAGTGTTTTACGAAAAGACGCATTCACTTGACACCACTCTGTATATGAACAGCCGGCACAGAGCTAAAACGGGCCGGTTATCAGGGTCCCCCATCTCTATAGGTAATTGGAATGATTCTCAGAGGACTCAGAAGGTTCTTTTCATCTAGCTTTCATTATCACTGAGGCACATGATCACGATCAGGAGACTGTCACACAATGTGATAAGTCTGTGAGATAAGGCCCTGCTGAGAGCCAGACATGCATGCATACACACACACACACACACACACACACACACACACACACACACACACACACACACACACACACACACACACACACACACACACACACACACGCACAAAGCCACCGATCAAATCTAAAACACACACACGACCTATCACAAAGACCAATGCTAAGACACACACAAGACAAAACACAGACAGAACTTTCTCTGAAGCATCCAATTCATTATCTATGACACAATCTGATGGGGTCACCAAGACACCCGGGAAACGATATAACTTTGGGTTCATTAAATCAAATCCACATTGCTGTATTTCTGCAGTTACTATTCAACAGTCAAATAAGGTCACTGGTCTTGTACGGTAGAGCAACTACATCTAGAACCAAGATGAACCCTACTTCCCCCTCACTGGTTTGATTCCACATTCTTAGATGTGTGTGTGCCATAGAAATGGAATGATTAGAAATGCCAATCCAATTCAAATCAATGTAGCAGAATGGTCAGAGCGGCAGCCATTCTTACATGTACCATACCAGTGCAAAGATTTTGCGGCCTACTTGTGCATTAAACCGATTCCGCATTAAACCGATTCGCCATTTTGTTGTGTACTAATCGAATGACCACGCAAAGCAGCTCAATGTCCTTTCTATCCATTCCATTTCTATGGTGTGTGCATTGATACATAATGTCTCAATGTAAACATGGCTATGGTTTTGACACGAGAAAATAAATAAAGAAAAATAAAAAAAATTCAAAATGAAATGATATATAAATATCATACAAATTTGGAGTGCAATCCCCTAAGAGAATTCTTAATTTTCTCAAGTTGCAGGGAAGGCATAATGTCACTCAGCCATTGAAAAAATTGAGGGAAGCTGGGAAGACTTCCACCCTAACAAAATCCTACATCTTCTAAGTGATGTTAGGGCAACATTGTCTGCATTTTCTAGAACCCCAAAAGCAGCTATCAGGGGGAATGGTGGCAGGTCATTTAAAGTGCTCCAGATACAATTTGGAACACAGAATTCCAGTATTTTCTCACCTTAGAGCATAGAAAAAACAGGATAGAGTTCACATGTTGAGGCCTGCCATCTGTCAGAAACATCAGCCCCATTCTTCTGTAGGGTAAATGTTGGACATTTTGGACTTCGAGAAGAGTAAAGTATGAACCACCTTAAACTGTCGATGTTCAACATGGGAACATTACCAGACAGATTTAGTTCTGTTAGTGGAGTGTGTGTCCAATGATATAATCCATGAATAGACCTGAGAGATTAATACTTTCTGTCAAGGTGGAAGTGTCAATAACTTCCCGTATATCTCAGAAATTCCTCCAAATTACGAATTTGGAAAAAGGAAACTATTTGGAAAAAATGTATTACGTTGTACGCCAACATGTTTGGGGTGCTTTTACATTTCAGATGCACTTTTTTATTAGGCAATATTCATCCTTCTATACATTGCATTTGCATGTTTGATTTCGCCGGTTCATGTGAGAACATTCCACACATTCCATAGCGTTCAAAATTATATTCTAACGTTCACGGTTAAGGTTAGCCATGTGGTTACTGAGGTTGAGCTTAGGATGAAGGTAAGGGTTAACATGACAAAACAAATATATAATGTGCAACGTATCTGCATCACGCTGGAATGGAGAACAAAACACACACAAAGCTTCCATCTGGATTTGAACTGGCAAACTCTGGGATGAAAACACAGATTTCTACGCCCATCCACCATACCCAACCTGCTGTATTACCAAAAACTATGCTATTCACATGATACGTCATGATCTTCATATGTTCATAGTTTACATCATTTGTTTTTTAAATTGAGTTTTCTTCTAACGTGATTGAGTTTTCTCATACGTTCATATTTCAGTTTTGCACATTAGTTCCATTTGAACGTAATTCAATGCGATTGTGGGCTGACAATAACATATTTCAGGTCTGGGTGGGGGGTAGGACGGGAAAGCCAGAAAATACAAAATACAGGTAACAGAAAAGGTAGGATGGAGGCAAAGTGTATAAAGACGCCAAATTGATCTTCATAAAGATCACATAAGGTCCTTTTCCATTGAGAGATGCCAGTGTCAACTAGGGATGGGGGAAATGTGGTTCTTAGTGGATGCAGAGGCAAATTTAAAATTATGCTAGAACTGGTACCAAATCTTTAGTGTTAATAGTACTACAGAATTGTCAGGAAAGCAAGAAGGGTACGTGGGGAGAGCAGAGCACAGTAATGCAGGGAGAGACGTAGAAGTTTAAAACAAGCCCTCCAGGTGGCACCAAGGTTTATCTGGAGAATGCAACCAAAATAAGAGCTTCTGCATTTGGCCACCCAATAATAATAAAGAAAGTTGGGAAGTGCAAGCCCCCAACTGAATTTGCATCTCTGAAGTAAAGGCCTACAGTACTGACCCTGGGTACCTTTTCTTCCCAAATGGATGATGTGACAGTGTGATTGATTTACTTAAAGAAAGACTTGGGTAAAAACAATGGGATAGACTGAAAAAGATACAGGAATTTGTGCATTAAAGAATTAACATAGGTAAGTTACCCCACCTAAGGAAATGAGCCTTCATCTGAGTGATAAGGGGGACAAAGTTAGCCTAGAATAGAGCCAACAATGAGCAAGTCCTGATCACTCCAAGGTACTTGAAACCAGAGTGGCTAAGCTGTAAGGGCAAATCTAACTGCTGAAGATTCAAAGCTTCTGGATTGTTCGGAGACCACTCACTCTTTTGGAGATTGAACTTGCAACCAGAAAAAGAACCACATTTCTCCAGAATAGAGAGAATGAAGGGTAAGAAGTTTGCAGGGTTACGTACATGAAGCAGCAGGTCATCAGCATACAATTACAACCTATGTTCAACTCCCTCCCTTGATACACACTGGAAAGAGGCTGAGGCCCGCAAAGCGAATGTCAATGGCCAAAAGTAGGGGGGACATTGGTCATCTCAGGAGAGTTTGTAAACCGTTTGGAGTAGTTCATATTGAACACAGTCCGAATACTAAAACATTTATGTCTACCCTTAATAAAACCTTTCTGTTCTTTTGAAATGACTGCTGGGAGGAGCACCAGACACCTCACTATTAACCTCACTATAAAAAGTTAATATTTGGAAATGGCCTGAAAGCCATACTTGAGAAACGAGTCAACCAAGGTTAGGTAGTGATTAAGGAGGAACATGGTTTTTAGTTTCATGCATCTCGGAAGTGCTGACTGAACCACCATTGCGCGTCCTCATGAGTAATTTTGCCTCTTTTTTGCATCATATTTTACATGGAGGCGTGCTGGGAAGTAAAGCGAGAACTTTAAATTTTTAGCGTTCATGTTGTGTTTAACGTCGAGGTACTTCACTGCAACACCAGCTCTAGAATATAAACACATTTTAACCACAGTAGTATAACTGTTCTGTTTTTCCTTTGAACGGTCATCTCCTTGTTCTGGAAATTGTGGAACCTCATTATGAAGCCTCTGGGTTTCGCAATATCTCCTTCCTCTTTCGTGCAAAATTCGGAGGCGGTGAGTACGGTATAGTTTTGGGGGCACTTGAATCCTGCCAGAAAGTGTAGTGGAAAATAATCCTTATATTATAGAGAAATATCAATAATCCAACTTATGATCCAAAAATACTTTATTGAGCAAACATAAAGCAGAGCATCTTCAGCATCAGAATACCCAAAGAATACTTCAGACATCAAGGTTGTACAGCCATTTTATATGAACCCTTATCAGTTATGCCCACCCATATGATAATTACTGGGGCGGCCCTGATCAACATCGTGACCTTTTCAACCATTAACTTTCACTATTTCAAACCATGATGTACAGTAATTGGTCATCCCTTTATGTTAATTAATGTAAATGTGTTCACATGTGTATACATGTGTGTACACGTGCCCTCAGATGCCCTTCGCAGAAACATCCCATGATGTACTTGGTGGCACAGAACCCAGAACTCCTTAAACAATGAGGCTTTCAGGCCTGTTTACTCCCAACAGTTCTACTGAGACATTGAGGCCTTGAGGCCTCCTGCTTGAGGGTATTAAAATGCACCATTGTGACTTGATACTATTGCATTACCAGGTGTTCATATAGCAGATTAATAATTATACTGTCTACAGAAACAGTGAGGCCTTCAGACCTCCTTTAGTTCTAACAGGCTCTAATTGTATTTCAATACATGTCTTTTCAGCTTATATGTTTCCAATACAGGTATGTTCATAATATTCAAAAGTTGTGCTGATTACACTATTATTCAAAATGCATTGATTAACATATCACTTGATTAAACACATGATTAATATATTGATTACATAATTAATATATTGCTAAATACTTCAAGGTGAGACTTAGGGTGCAGGTATAATGCATCCTATTGGTCCAAACATATTTAATGAAAAATATAATGCATCATATATGGAAATTCCACCACAAAAGCCAACAGAATCACCCCCCTCTGTTCTCAGGACTACCGATTACTCAGAGGCTGCAATTTCTCGACCGAGACTCTAGATCGTCAGTCTTATCCACTAGCCTTTGGTTTTTGGCTTCCAAGCATGTGACTGCCTCCTCCAGGCCCACTACTTGGTCACTGTAGTCAGATAGGTCATGCTCAGGGGTAGGTAGTAATGCGTTACGAGTAATGCAAATGGGTACAAGAGAACAGATTCAGAGTACTCTTCTATTTACTTTCTGGAGCTGTCTCAAGATTTTGATTGGGTGTTCCCTCTCCTTTTAGTCTACATAGAAGGAGTGTGAGCACAGATGTACAATAGCTAAATAAATGTCAGACACCGACATTGAAAAATTTCAAGTGACTGTGTTGTATTTTTTTATTCACTGTCAATGTTAATGTTAGTGCTGAGCCAATGACAGGATTTGGGCAAGGGAAAAAAAGTAATGCACCAGCTTCTCCGGTCATGAGCTAGTAGTTATGATGATAAACAGCTTCCTCATCCGGGAGTCACATGGCAGCTCTTAATCTGGTTTGTTGACAATGACCCACCTCTAATGCTTGAGGAGAGGGGTAGGACTGTTTGCCAAGTACATGTTCGAAGATGTTACAGTATTGGAACTAATCAACATTGTCATCGTTAGCTAGCTAGCTTTTCAGCTGATGCATCATAATGACAAACTAACGTTAATGTTGTAATGCAGAAAGGTTAGCTACAGTAGCACTTGTGCAGTCAACTTCACATATTTCACTAAACTAATGATAGAGTCACATTGCTCATTAAAAAGACAAAGACAGCTACATCAGGGTTTCCTGCACCACTTTACAGTCAAGGCGGCCGCCTAGACAACAGACACCTTCCGCCTTGACTATGCACTCCCAAAATAAAACACTGACATGTGTTGCGTCCGAAACGTTCGTTAATATGACGTGTTTTGCGTCCGAATAGTGGTGTATTAATGTCATTGCGCTCAGTCACCAGCATCCATAAGCAGTCTTACTACCTTCGTATATTGTGACTAAGATGGCCTGCGCACCCCAGCCCCCCGAAGAAGAATGCCGCCTTAACTAACCCATTTTCTGGGGGAAACCCTGTACATATATGTATAGATATAATTGACGTTACCCATATTTAGTACTTGCATGCTTGCTGTAATAAGTGTTGTGATTCATGTGACAACACTTATGTACTATACAGCAGAGTTCCAGATTAGTGCAGATCAGCGTGGTAGAGAGAGACCAGAGATGCACCGGTGATTTTGGATGAGCAGGCACGGTAGAATGACAAAGAGAAAGAAATAGTGTTTGTATCTTGTGTGCAGGATTCATCTTTACTAGTAAAAGAGCCAGACTGGGCAGCAAAATGTTAAATACCACCTTTTGAAGCTGAACATAAAATACCAAAATAGAATATTGAGCTCAGAATATATTTACTAATACAGTATTTTTTATTTTTGTAATTGATTTTGGTTTTCTATTCAGCATTACCATAGGCTGACTGTAGAAAAAGAAATGCCTAGTCAAACAGGAAAAATGTGTTTGTACCGTCTTAAAATATAATTTCTTGTTGTTACTATCGCGTTAATATATGGAGAAAAAAGTTACTAATACTCTTTCGTACCAAGTACTCTTTTACTCCTTCTTGAGTAGATTTTTCAGGTGGTACTTTTGGGATGAGTAAGAGTACTTTTACTTGAGTACAGATTTTCAGTACTCTACCCAACTCTGGTCATGCTCAAAACCTTCAAGACGGGAGGCCTGTTTGTCAGCAGTGGCTCAACCACTATCCATGGATGCCTAAAAGGCAGCCAGAGCAGCTGTAATTTCTGTCTGCAATTCAGCTCGGAAGGCTTGCAGATCTTCCAGTGTTACCAAGGAGAACTTCGTACCAGCAGCAAGGGCAAGGTTAGAATCGCCACTCTGAAACTAAAAATCGACCATCGTCGTAGGAACGCTGCCTACAGGCACCAAAATAATAGTTCTGGAAAAAGCATAATATGTTATGCTAATGATATCTGAATAATATGCTATGCTACTGGTATCTGAATGCTATGCTACTGTATGTGAATGGTGTTTAAATGATATGCTATGTAAATGGTGTCTGAATGTTATTATATGCTTATGGTATCAGAATAATATGCTATACTAATGTAATCTGAATGATATGGTATGCTAATTGTATCTGAATAATATTCTATGCTAATGTAATCTGAATGATATGCTATGCTAATGGTATTCTGCCTGATAACAGTGGGAGCAGGAGGTAGTAAGAGCCAGTCAGAATATTGCCCATCATTTTTGGTGAGACTAAGGGCTAATTTTTGGGCTTTAGAGGGGCAATCTGGGATTCAAAGTACAAATAAGTCACCCAACCACTTATTTGAGTCATTAGATGAAAATGATTACTCCCAGATCTCCCTCCCTAGCGCCCTTAAACCAATGTTGTCCTTCACAGTTTCCCCCAGATGCGTAAATTGGCCCCCAGGTCTCTCTTTCCTCCAACCCCTCCCTACCATGGCGCCCTACTGTAGGTTCAAGGCTTCTTACAGAATACCTGATAGGCCAATCAAAGGCTACTCTTCTGGGCGGGATAACAACTAAAGGTCAGTGTCGTGCGGCTTTAATTGAAAAAAAACATTTTGAAGTTTATTGGTGTGCTGGCACATCAAACTGACATCATCCTTTCAGTGTTGCAATCAATTCTGTCCTGACTTTTTTTCATAGTGATCACACTACTATAAAGCATTAGCACACTGCATTGAAGGTTGCACACACTGCCATTTTTTTATTAGAATGAGAAGATTGCTCTGAAGCATTGGAAGGCAAAGCATTGTACAGTATATGACATAAATCATCTATGGTAACATTTTTTTATATTATGTTAATAATTTATTTTCTCTGGAATATTCCATTAACTTGCTTTGGTCCGAAGTGAATTTTTATGTTGAATACATCCTGGCTTTCTGGAACACCTTGTAAAACCCAACATTACGATGAGCTCTTTTCCCCCTGAGATATGCAGGATGAGGACACGACAGCAATATGTCGCTCTGAAGACAGCAATTTTCCTCCAATTATGTGTTTCGAGCATAGCTTGGAAATGTGGTATTATGACCCTAATTGTGTATCTCACATAAATAGAAAGTGATGACATTTGCAAACATCTGTGGTAAATTGCTCCTCAGTACATCAGGTGATCTGCAAAATTTCTCTGTGATGCAAAATATTTTCTCAGTTTGGATAAAAGCCTTGAGGTAAACTGCAGTGTTCCACATAAATTACTGTGTGCATGCCTACATTTTTAAACTGACTACAGAAAAAACTAATTAAAAAAGGGTTTGATTATAACCAGCTTGATGACCTGACTGCCAGTGAGTTTAAGTGGTCATGGGTAGAGAGGTGTATTAAGGAGTTGCTATTTGTCTCATTAAATGTACACTCCAGACCAGGGATGGGCAACCGGCAGCCCTCAATTAATGCAGCCTGCAAGTCAATTTCCAAGGTAGATCGCCGCTTGAGAGCGTCAATGATTCATATCTCCCGAACAGTACATACTAGAAACAAATGGTTGGTAGTGTCGGAAAAATAAGGTTCTGCTGCAAAGAACAAGTGGCGGTTTGTCCATGTGGGTTTATCATAGCCGAAGATATCATGTCTCAGATTTGGGTAGTTTTCTGCTACTTGATTTTGGTTAACTAAATACATTACAGACAGGAAGCAGGAAGTGAAATTGAAAAAATTAAATTTCTGCAGGGAGGTAGGACACCACCTAGCACTAAAACAGGGGAGGTGGGGAGGGGGGTGGCAGGGTTTTTAAAAAACATATAGAAAAATAGTGAAATATGTACACAGTGTTTTATTTACTTATTTATATGTCCCAGAAACTTTGTCACACTGGTTCTCAAGACCTGGGGGCATGCCAATATGGATTTTACAGTAGTATCCTTCATGGATTACATGTATTTTTCAGTAATTAATTCAATTAAACATTTAGTTATTTTTTGGCTCTATGTGACATCATGCATGAAAATCAATGTATCCGAATGTTGGATTTTATGTATTCATCATGTAGCCAAGCGTCTTCTGGATCTAAAACTATAAAGCACTTCACTGTACGTTCAGACGAAATATGACCCTTTCAGAGGCCAAAATATCAATGTGGCCCTCCAGTAGTGAGTATAAAATTTTTGTGGCCCTCTCTATTAAAGTTGCCCATCCCTGCTCCAGTCCCTGCTCCAGTCCCAGTTATGTTTGCGACATGACAGTCACTAAAAACACCTTCTCAACACATTCGGTAATTCCCAACTCGGCCACCGTAAGTGTCTGAAAATTCCTACAGTGACGTCACCGCAACATTTTTGGAACTACAGCTAAATTCAGGGGAGGTGTTTTGTTGACTTCCTGATCTTTATTTGTTTAATTTTATTCTCTAATCGACTCAATTCAAGGATTTCCTCGATTCAAAACTAACAGTTTATAGTTTCTAAAATGTTGCGGTGACGTCACTGTGTAAATATCCGAAAGCACTGAGGTGTTTTTAGTGACTTCCTATAGCCTTTCAACTTTTCCTTTGATTTTGTTATTAATATGGATATTTTCCGTATACGATTTAGTCTCCAATTCATTTCACACTGCTACAGATATGTATGTTTTTCACTGGAGAATCCCTACCATACCAGAGTTAGCCATGTTAAACTCAACACTGCCACTTTACCAACCGCTGGCCAAAACTGTTAAGACTGCATCTTTAAGTATCAATGTGTTTGTAATTTAAACAATTACAAATACATTTGTAATCTTTTAATGTATATTTGTGAATTCAAATAAAGTATATATGTTTGTGTGAACAATGGGAGACTATTAATTAAATGGAGCACTGTAAAAGTCAAATTCGGATGAACAAACCCCCAGAATGTTCTGATGAAGGATTACTGGAGATTAGGATAAATGTGAACTGGGCTATGGTGTCCACACATACAAACATAGACGTGTTGCATATTTGTTTCTGGTGTTTTTGTAATGTTATCCCAGAGCCATAGAGAGAGAGAGTTGCGTCAATGGAGGGTAAAAAATTATAATGTCACGTGGTACGGTCACGTGGTTCATGCGTCTCTAAAAAGTTACAAGAGTATGATTTTAATACATTGAAGTCTATGGGACTACTTCTTCTTATCTTATTGGACCATGGTTTCGGCTCACATGATGTCACCAGGCACCCTAGACATTCAGTCATCTTTGAGCATATGCTTTGCTTCAAGGAGCACATAATATACCCTCCCTGGCCTGCTACCTGGAATGGTATAACCACATACATATTCAATTTAGGGTATTACCACAGTCTAATATATAATAGATAAAAGAGCTATGAGCTACCTGCTGCCTATAATCACATGCAGCCATGATGGCCTTTCTTCCCTGTAGGAGAAAAGTGCTGACTGACCTTTATGACTTACAATACCAGTAAACCACAGGTCTCAGTGATTGAGATGACCTACTTTACTGCTTCTATAACACTCTTATAACTTAATTATAACGTTTAAATCGCTTTAAACTGTTTTATAACATGCTCATATAGAAAAATTCCCGACAGGGTAATTTAGCACTGCTCAGTGCTGCAGAGTACTGTAAAAAGATGGAGAAATGGAGCGCGCATCTGGTTATTCTACCTTTCCGTTTATCCAGATCATAAATGCCTCCTATACTCAAGGTTCTAATGCACGCTACCTTCCGTACTGAGGATGAAGCATGTCCAGGAGATGCCAGATTCCATTTTATATATATATATATATATATATATATATATATATATGTATATGTATATGTGAATATATACAGTATAAACACACAGGCGTATGCAAACGTTTAGGCACCCCTGACAATTTCCATGATTTTCGTTTATATATAATTGGGTGTTTGGGTCACCAATTTCGTTTTGATCTATAAAATAACTGCAGGTCACAGTAATATTTAGTAATGAAATATGCATCAAAACGAAATTAGACAGATGCATAAATTTGGGCCCCCAAGAAATACTTAATCCAGGGGCGTTTCTAGGCATAAGCAACATAGGCGGTCACCTAGGGGCGCCATCTCCCCCTCCCCACCCTTTAAAAAATATATATAATTTGTATGGGGGCAATCAATCTTTATGTATTTTTATAAAAATTAAACTCCAGACTTTTTTATAATAATAATAATATTTGATTTATTCGTCATGATATTGATGAATAAAGAGACAGCGTTGGCACAGGACAGGTGTGGATGTTGGGTGAGTGACGTCAGTGTCAAACGCCTGTTGAACGTTCATTGTTGAAAACCTTTGGCTGCGGTTCTGTAAGGAGGTTACTATGAAATGATCAAAGCAATCGGGGGCACAGTTTAGAAAGAAGAGGAAAGATGCGGAAGAAAGGAGACAGAAGTATATTGGTATGTTTTTTATGCACATTTTGAAAAGCATCTGTCTACAATATATCGCAATCTGCACTATAGCCTATTTGTTGAAATTAAGCAAAGCAGTCCAAACACCAAACACCACCATAAATGGTTAGAAATATGAGCATATTTGTCTAGAACACGTTCATCCACGATCTATATCGTGATGACGAGGTACTTTTTAGCCGGGAAAGAAATGGTCCCTTGCAGTTCGTGTATTCATCTCCGTCTCATGTCCTTTAGACAGATATTTAAGATGAGATGGAAAACCAGCTCACCATTAATTCACATGATGTATTGGTTTCATTTAATTTACATTGTCAAAATAGATTAACACATGCATTTGTTTAATACATATACGTTGTCAGTCAAGGGCGGTGGAGTGACATTTGAGTATGCACTGGCATTCTGCCAGCAACACTATAAATGCCTTCACAGGTCCGGTATAAGGAGAAATCCTCAAAATAAAAGCCCATCACACGCGATTATCTCCTGAACCCTACATGAACCCTACATGAACCCTACATGAACCCTACATGGTAGCAAATATTGTACCATTGAAAAGAGGAGATTCGGCTGCAAATAATAAGTGGTAGATTCTCTATGTGGGTTCATTAGAGCCGGAGATATCGGGCATCAAAGATATAGACTTTTTTTCCCTCACTATTTTTCTATACATTTGTTAAAAATCAGCTATATATCCCTTCCAGAAATAGTTGGTCTTGTGCAGGGTGATGTCCTACATCATTGCAGAGTTGTTAATTTGTCATCTTCATTTGCTAATTCCAGTCTGTAATGTTTTTAGTAAAACAAAGACAGTCTAAAAACATGCGATTAACCTGCTAACGCACTTGTATTTATTTTGTGTTTATAGTTATAGTTATTTTCCCTGGCTTTTTTTTTTGGGGGGTGGAAGGCGCCATTTTGAGATCTCGCCTAGGGCGTCAGATTAGCCAGAAACACCCCTGACCACATCAATATTTAGTTGAACCTCCTTTAGGAGAGATAATAGGCTCTAGACACTTCCTATAGCCTGAAATGAGTGTCTGGATTCTGGATTAAGGTATTTTGTAACATTCCTCCTTCCAAAACATCTCCAGTTCAGTTAGGTTTGATAGTTGCCGAGCATGGACAGCCTGCTTCAAATCATACTAAGATTTTCAATGATATTCAGGTCTGGGAACTGGGATGGCCATTCTAAAACATTGCATAAATGCTAGAGTAGATTTTGAGCAGTGTTTTGGGTTGTTGTCTTGTTGAAATATCCAGCCCCGGCGCAACTTCAACTTTGTGACTGATTCCTCTATATTATTCTCAAGTATCTGCTAATATTGAGTGGAATCCATGAGACCCTCAGCTTTAACAAGATTCCCAGTACCGGCACTGGCCACACAGCCCCACAGCATGATGGAACCTCCACCAAATTTTACTGTGGGTAGCAAGTATTTGTCTTGGAATGCTGTGTTCTTTTGCCACCATGCATAAGGCCCCTTGTTATGACCAAATAAATGATCAAAATGAAGCTGGCTTGTCCAAATGTGCGTTTGCATACCTCGAGCAACTCAATTTGTGGAGTATGTGCAGAAAAGGCTTCTTCCGCATCACTATCCCGTACAGCTTCTCGTTGTACAAAGTGTGCTGAATTGTTCAATGATGCACAGTGACACCATCTGCAGCAAGATGATGTTGTAGGTCTTTGGAGGTGGGCTGTTTTTGACCATTCTCACCATCCTTCACCCTTGCCTCTCTGATATTTTAGTTGGCCTGCCAATTTTGGCCTTAACAAGAACTGTGCCTGTGGTCTTCCATTTCCTCACTATGTTCCTCACAGTGGACACTGACAACTTAAATCTCTGTGATTGCTTTTTGTAGCCTTCCCCTAAACCATAATGTTGAACAATCTTTGTTTTCAGGTCATTTGAGAGGGCCGGGTGTCTGTCAAAGCACTTTGTGACAACTGCTGTTGTCAAAAAGGCTTTATAAATAAACTTGATTGATTGATTGATTGATTGATTGATTGATGTTGCCACTCTTCAGAGGAACGTAAAAGAGAACAACAACTTGAAATTGGCCACCTTAAATACCTTTTCTCATGTTTGTATGCACCTGTCTATGAAGTTCAAGGCTTAATGAGCTCACCAAACCAATTGTGTGTTCCAATTAATCAGTGCTAAGTAGTTAGGTATTCAAATCAACAAAATGACAAGGGTGCCCAAATTTATGCACCTGTCTAATTTCATTTTGATGGATATTGCACATTTTCGGTTAATCCAATGAACCTAATTTCACTACCAAAATTTTACTGTGTCCTTTCTTTTGTTTGGTTGAAAGTGACATTTTTCCTGTTCTTACTTCTGACACTGCCTATTACTGTGTTGTGTGGTTGACCCACCTAGCTATCTTAAAATACATGCACTTTCTGTAGGTTGCTCTGCACAAGAGCAAGTACTGAATGACTAACGACAAATGTAAAAAAGCCAACAGCAGACATGGCACATCTTCAGGAATTATAAAACACTTGCTGTTTCTACAGCTTAGCCTCTGGAAGATGGACAGAGGAAGGGAGAGCTGGCTGGAAAACGTGACGGCAGTGACAGACGGAGAGAGAGAATAAGCACAGAGGCAAGGTGCTGGAGCCCTCCACGACAGTGTGTGTACATTGGAGGTCTCTGCGCGTGTGTGAAGGTGAGCCACCTGGGTGAAAGAGACACTGACAGAGGGAGCTATCATCCGGGCTTCCTGCAGACAGAGGTGCATTGCAAATAGTCCCCCTATTCCCGACATAGTGCACTGCTTTGGAACAGGGCTCAAAAGGTAAATAATAGGGTTTGAATTGCCATTTGGGACACATGCAGACAGATAGGCTGTCAGGATGTCCCCATCAGGAAGTGCACAGTGTTGGCAAGGCACTGGCATCACCCACACCGCTGTGTCACAAGAAGGGATTAATCAATTGGAAGGGAGCACGTGAGGTGACAGGCCTCTACCCAGGCAAGACATCTGGAAACAGCTCTTCAATGAATTACACAGGAACAGACCGATTACAGGGAGAAGAGGGTGCATGTGTGCATCACACATTTCGATATATTGACAAGCATAATGTGTGCGTTGTGTGTGTGTGTACAGGAATATGTGTGTGCATCTATCAGTGCACTGTGTGCTTGCATTGCAAGTGTGTGTCGGGGGGGTCGTGTACCTTGGACCAGTCTCCAGTCTTCCAGTCGTAACATTTGGAGTGGTCCTCACAGGGTTCCTGGTCAGCAGGCTGAGACTGGGGGCTACATCGCCCCTGGGGGTTAGTACAGGTCACTACTCTCTTACGGACCCCTGGACCACAGTCAGAAGAGCACTGGAGAAGGTGAGAGAGACGGGCAACAGGAGAGAAATGGACAGTTGGTGATCGAGGAGCCAAAAAGCCTTACAAAGGTGAGGAGGTGAAAGGAAATGAATATGAGTGGATGTGTAGAGTTGCAGAGAGAAAAGGAAAAAGAACATGATGGAGAAACAGATGGACAAAAAGGGTTAGTAGCAAGAGAGTAAGAAAGACGTGACCGAAAGTAAGAGAAAGTGTTGGGGGGGGAGTGATTCTCATTATAGAACCTCCCGTGGATCCTTCAGTGAAGCGAGCGAGGAGAGAGATCTCCATATTTATGAAGTACCGCTCTCAAACCTCTGGGAAATAACCATCTCTGTCTCTCTCACATGGATGCAACCATACGTGCACACAGAAGACACATGGACACAGACAGACAGACATGTGTAGACCCATCACACCAGCATTCACAAGTCATTGCATTCTCAGACACAGAAAACCCACTGACCTGGGACCACTCTGAGGCCTCCCAGACAGTGAGGCAGTTGCGTCCCTCACAGCCCTGCAGACCGGGGGGTTTGCCCCCCTGGCAGTACAGGTCCTGGGTGTGGATGAGGGATCCGTTCTGCAGCTGGTAAACACAGCCCACCTCACGCAGCTGGAGGCCTTTACCACACGTCACTGAGCACTGGCCCCACTCATCTGTTACCCACCTGCCGAGAGGAGAGGTGGAGAGCTGTTGTGACATGTTCAATGCCAATACAACCTTTTGAATGGAATTGATTACAGTGAAAAGGTACATTAACTTTAGAATAAGCGCCATCTTTTTTAATCAACATGGCAGTGAACAATGATTTAGTTCACATACTATCCTACTCTTACTAAAACGTACAAGCCTTCTTTAGACGTTAGAAGTAATTGTGATGAGTCTAGTGGGTCATGTTCGTTAGGGCATATTGTAGATATTATTTTTCAACTGAAAATGATCATACGTATACAAATTCCAGGATGTGGTTTCTCCTGATTGAAGCGTAATACATGGAACCTTGTACAGTATCAGTACAAAGCTGTTGAAATTAGGCTGTAAAGAGTTACATCCAAACATTTGTGTGAAGGGCCTTGTCCATGAACAGCGTTCAACGCCTTGCTCTCCGCTAGGTAGCACACATCCAGACACAGCTAGCACTGTAGCTAGCTAGCAGGCTAATCAGGCTAGAAGTTGTTGCTTTTTATTAAATTGAAAGTATTTAATGCCAATTACTTCTTACCCATATCGTCATACGGTTTCAGTGTTAAATTGTAGTACAGGCTACTCTGACAAACAAAAAATGTCTTTCGCTTTCTTATTTTTGTTTTCGTGTATACGACGACAACACAAACTGCAGTGCCATTGGTTGCGTGTCTGCAGGTCAGCTTTGGTCAAAGTTGAAAATAGTTTACCTTTGAGCATAGCGGAGAGCTGCTCTCTGAGAGTTGCGCTCAGAGAGTTTTCTCACCTAGGATAGAGACGTTGGTAGGTTGGGCGCAAACGCCTGCTCAGTGGCAAATAAATAGCACAGCCGGCGCAAAGCGTTTTTTAACGCTGGTCATGGACAACGCCTTGAGTCTGTCTGTATGTCATCTGATTTACTCCACCCCAGAGGTTAGTATGACCCCATCTTCCTCAAAAAAGCTTTGCCAGCCTCGACTGAAACCAAGATACCTTTGATTGTTGTTTACACCTGGGACTGTCTGTGTGTCTGCCTCACTGGCCACCTGACAGTCAAAAGAAGTGGTAAAATTAAACAAACTGGGCTTACTAGACTTAATTTTCTCCTTGGGGACCCCAAGTTATTTGAAGTATTCCAAAGCTACAGACGCACTGCTGAATCCATTGGTCTGCTAATTATCCACCCCTTGTGTCGGTAAATCGGTTGTTTCATGGTACAACCGAATGGTGAATTCTCTGGGGGGTTTTCTAGGAGGGTGGAAAAGCTCTGTCATAAGGCAAAAAACTGTGTTCTCTCTATAGTGAGGCCTATAAACAGCCCTGAAGTAGCTCTGAACTAGCATACATGACTGACCCAGTCATATGCTGGATGATTAGTTAAATCAGGTGTGCTGTCTGGGTAATAGATCAAATACATGGAACGGCTGGCTGGTGGTCCCACAGGAGATGTTTTAAAACCACTGCCATATGGCGTAGACAGGCGGTTCTCAAATGTCTCCTCCGTGATCCCAATGCCTTGATTTGCTGAATCGGGTATGCTGGTTCAGGGCTACAACTAAAAAGTACATTTTTATGGACCACTGTCCAGACCACCAGGATGTCTGTCCCGAAGTGGGGCTGATATATGTGCACATGCGAGGGAGTCAGAGAGAGACTGCTGGAAAAGGTCAGGCAGCACTTTGTGTTTTATGTGAATAAGGCAATACAGCATTTCACGCCTCTAAGCAGGCAATAGCTAGCCTAAATTGCACCCTATGTCTTGTGCACTACTTTTGACCGGTGCGTACTGCACTATGGATGACATATAGTGACATTTAAAACAAAGCCCATTGTCTTTAAAGAGAGATCAGTGAATTTGTTTCAACTCTATCAGCATTACAGAGTTTCCTCTAATGTGAAATGCACAGATTTGTCTGAGTAGGAAATTAAACGAGACGTGTACAGTACATGAACGAAACAAGCACTGTACACTACATGAACGAAACAAGCAGTGTAGAGTACATGAACGAAACAAGCACGGCACAGTACATGAACGAATCATGCACTGTACAGTACATGAACGAATCAAGCACTGTGCACTACATGAACGAAACAAGCACTGTACAGTACATGAACTAAACAAGCACTATACAGTACATGAACGAAACAAGCACTGTACACTACATGAATGAAACAAGCACTGTACAGTACATGAACGAAACAAGCACTGTACAGTACATGAACGAAACAAGCACTGTACAGTACATGAACGAAACAAGCACTGTA
>JACXGM010006564.1:11871-32607 GCA_016801145.1 Umbra pygmaea | reverse complement strand
ACAAACAATTACAGCACTTTCAGAACCTCTTATTGTGTCGCAGTGCATTTCCTTTCCACTGGACATTCCCACCTTGCAGGCATAAAAAACTGCATTTATGAATATAGCAGCCTTGTTGTCGGAGTAATTGATGGAACCCACATCCGAATTCTTCAACGTGATCTCCGAAATACGTGATACTACCACGGACACTTAACTTTAAACTCTGTGGCAGTTTCACGGAATGGCCGAAAATTCTGTGAAACTGCCACGGATCCTTAACTTTTAAATCCGTGACAGTTTCATGGAATACTTAAAATCGCTCAGTTGTTTCCTTCTTGGACAACCAACTAATCACAGTCTTCAAAAGATTGTGTCATACATAGCAACGGGGTCAGCCCCGCCTCCTCACTAAGATAAGAGTTTTTGTCTTTTCTTTGCTCAGAGTTGCTCTTAGATGGGTCTGGAATCGATCTTAAGGTAAGACTCCTACGTAAAAGTTTTTAAGATAAATTAGGAGTTTTCTAAGAGGATTCTTAGAATCTTTATGAATACGAGCCCTGTATTTTTTATTATCAAATTTGAATGCCGATGAATTGTTTCAACAACTTAATATTGACTTAGTAATGTTTTAGAACACCCAGGGATTTACATGTTTTTATATGAATTGATACCTTAATTCCCTAAGGTTGCATTAAATTGATAAGAAATAATAGTCAAAACATGATTTAATTATAGATGAGCTGACAGTTTCATCTTTAGGACTTTGTATGTGTACCATTGTATGTGTATAATAAATTATACATTTGTCATTTCCAACAGTGACAGACATTTGCAAAATTGTTCATAATTTCTTAGATATATTTTTATCAATTTAATTGAGTGTTTTAAAACTTTTGACTGTTAGTGAATGTTGTTTAAGCAAATTATAGAAAATATATTTTATTAAAGCATTTATCAGAATCTCATACATTGCATTGTCTGACCTCTGACTTATTCTATTCCAAATGTATGTATTTTTATTGTCTTGGTTCATATTCATGTACAACTAATTGTTGTCTCGGAATCACTATGCTTTTGGCCTAGCTGTTAGTGAAATTGGTTGGCAATCAGCCTACTTGGTTAAATAATGGTGAAATAAATATTTTATTCATAATAGGTTAATGCTGGGACTATTGAACATTGCTTTTATTTTGAAGCTCCACATAATTTATCATATGCAGTACATCTCTGGAAAAACGTAAGAGACCACTGCAAAAACAAGATTCCCTGTGTTTTACCAAGTATGTGTTTTGGTAAAATTAACATTTTTGTTTTCTTCTATTATCTACTGACAGCAGTTCTCCTAAATTTGAAATAAAAATAATGTCATTCTGAGCATTTATTTCCAGAAAATAACAACTGGCCACAATAACAAAAAATATGCATTGTTGTCAGACCTAGAATAATGCAAAGAAAGTAAGTTAATATTAATTTTTAGACTAAACAATGCTAATATGTTAATTTAGAAAGAGTTCATAAATCAAAATTTGGTGGAAGAAAAGTAAATGTATTATAAAAAATAGCTTTCATGCATGTAGGCATGCTCTCCATCAGTCTTTTGCATTGAGGTTCGGTGACTTTATGCCACTCCTGGTGCAGAAATATAAGCAGCTCGGCTTTGTTTGATGGCTTGTGACTTTGTTTGATGGCTTAATCACATTCCAGATGTTTTTAATGGGGTTGAATTACAAAAAAATGTGCAGTGGTCTCTTAATCTTTTCAATACTTTTTTAGCTGGTGCACTTTAATCTGCATCAAACAGAACCAACTCAGCATTCAAGGTCTTGACGAAACATTTCTTTGTTTGTCTTTGTGCATTAGGAGGCGGGGGCGACCACAGGCCCAGCTCCAGGCCCTAAGTTCTCCCACATCCTCCAGAAAGATGCCTTCCTAGTGTTTAGATCACTCTGCAAGTTGTCCATGAAGCCTCTGTCGGATGGTCCCGCTGACCCAAAGTAAGATGACATTTCATTCTGAAGAATTTACTAAACATATATATATAGGAACAATAGTTATGTTGTCTTGGTTAGAAAGCAGAATATACCTTGTTACCTATTCCAGTATAGTTCTTTATTGTTGTGGGAGGGTAGCAGCATGGTTATTACTAAGGATTTGTGTTTGAATCAATCAGCTGATTATTGATTTTAAATCACTTCCAGATGTTAGACTGCCTGACTATGGCCTGTTTCTCCTCTCACTAATGAACAGAAAATTATGAAAAAAGAATAGATAATCAGATTTTGCCTTGTTCTAATGCGATGGAGATTACATTTGGTTATTCAACTGTATGTTTTCCTGAGCCTGTTACAGTTAAATATGGATCTGATTTGCTAAATCTGGTAGCATTGTTTATATAACAGGATTTCCTGAGTCTTTTTTCTTTATGGTAACTTAATTATCCTATCTCTGTCATGTGGGTTAACACTCTATCCCCACTGGTTTGCTTGAGTTCTCCAATGTTCCGATGTGTGGTCACGATTCTGTCACAGTACATGAGATGTTGCAATGTATCTGACGGTTGTCACGGGCAACAGAAGGGAGGCTGTACTGCCACATCAGGATGTGCTAAATCTTTGTCAGACAGAAAGGCCTTTCATCCATAGACAGATTTACTCCTGGACTGGCCTGAATGATAACTGGGCAGCAAACAGTGCCTGCTTTATCTTAACATCAGCTGTTTATCTTACAGCAGATGCTTTTAAATTGTCTTTTTAGACATTAATGAGGCAAAATCAGTATTGAATCATGCTGTTGTAATTCAACAGTAAAGCATTTTGCGTATGAACTTGTTATCTTGTTACTTAAAATTCCCATAATACACATGGAGTATAAAGAGTTACACGGTTGTACATAGCCTCTTACCTGGCCACGTTATGGTCCAAGGTGGGGGTGTGGCCTCGCTAGAATAGCTGCATGGCATGGCATGCACAGCTCAACTCACAAACTTACTACAGTAATAACTATACACATACACACCCACTCTGACACACACACACACTCGAACCATACATACACACTCACACATGCGATTCATGGGTTGTATATAAATATAAATAATTTCAAAATGTGCTTTGTTGTTTATGACTCAAGTCCAGTATTGTTTGATTGGATATTCTACAGACTGTCGGAAAGTTGTTGAACCTCTCGAGAAATAGAAATGATAGTGTTTTTATATGAGGTTTACCCAGCAGTACACTAAACCAGTGAAAACAAAGTCGCTGTTAAGTGTCTCTCAAAATAGAGTCATATATCTGTATGCTAACTGAACCCTAGTGTGTTTGAGATGGAGAACTGTGTTACATTAAAAGAAAAGGGGGATTCACTGTAAAAATAGAACGCAGTAATATAAACCTACTTTTCCATCGTATTACTGTGCAGATATATGGGTCGGATTAGATGGAGAAAGGGTGGTCTTCATTTAACTCATTGTTACATCTGGTTTCTCTATGCTCTGTAGTATGTAAACTGGGACAGGTTTTAAGTATTGTGAAAATGGGACACATGCAAATAATTCCAAGTCTCCCATTTTGCTAATTGTCCTATTTTGCCATTGGTCAGTCTACTCAACTATTCTTGTTGTTTTGAACAAAGAAGAGCAGCATAAGCACCTGCCTGTATCTGTCAGTGTATGAGTGTAAAGAAGATCCTGAGACGGAAACACCCTGTCACCGTTTTGGAAGACTTGTTTCAGTTTTGGCTCAATGGGGAAGTGCTGCTTATATCTGCTGAGTCAGATGGTGTGTCACAGTGCACCTTTTAGTGATGCAGCGTCAGCCCCACACACAGACTATACTCGTTCAGCTAATGTGTAATCATCACGTAATAAATAAATGATCACGGACCACTTTGTGTGCATAATAAGCTTACTGGTGGCTTACGGTGTCAACTTCGCTTATGTGGCACACAATGTTTGGACGTTCTGATGATGCATCTCTGACATGTCGAAGAAGGAATCAGGTCAGCAGAATTTCTTTCTTTCTGCGACATCTAACGGTTAATAATGTACTTTTTGAACCAGAGCTTTTCAACAGTAAACAAATCATTCCCAGTATAAATTGAATATACATTATAACAAATACGAATGTTATCTGTTCAAGGATTAGAGGAAATTGGGAAGGGAGGAAAATGGGGGGTGTATATATATAAAAATATATATATACACACACACACATTTACAATTTATTCTCTAACTATGATTTCTCTTCCATGATTACCCTACAATGTTTTCTAAATAGACACAATAGTGGTTAGCAGTTATATTTGTAGTCTCAAATGAGTTTGAGAAATATGAATTTATTCATATTATAAAAGGAGACAAAAAATTACATTTTAGCACGAAGAAACCAAAAATACAATCACCTTAAATGACCTTACAAAACTCCTCCCAAATTTAATTTGTTGAAAAACTTCATCAGATTTAGTCATCGCATTTAGCAATATTGAGGTCCTGAGGCGAAACATGTTGAGAACCACTAGTATAAACAAGACATTTGTCATACATAAGTTTACATTAACACTACTCTGTTTACTAGGTCCCATGAGCTGCGCTCCAAGGTCCTGTCCCTCCAGCTGCTCCTGTCCATCCTGCAAAACGCTGGGCCCATCTTCAAGACCAATGAGATGTTCATCAATGCCATCAAGCAGTACCTTTGTGTGGCTCTGTCCAAGAATGGCGTCTCTTCTGTCCCAGAGGTCTTCGAGTTATCGCTCTCCATCTTCCTCACTCTCCTCTCCCACTTCAAGACCCACCTCAAGATGCAAATTGAGGTAGCTGCCTATGTTTTGGTTGTTACTCTTACCAGTAGCAGCTCCAGGTTGGCTGAGTAATAAGAGGAGGTACTGCAGAATTATTTTATTAAAATTTTTTACAGACATGCATCCACTGGGGTTCCAAGACTTTGACAACTTCTTGTTATCGAAAATGTCTGATATAGTCTAATCACCATAAAAACTGGCACTGTAGTTTTCTGTATTCTTACCGATGTAAACCTTTGGAAGTCATCATGAAATTGATACTTCTCAAATGACTAAGGTGGTTAAAATAACAGAAAAATACAATCAATACACAACCTCCAAGTCCCTTGACCAAAATTAAACTTGTCTGGTCTTAAATTGCTAACCACAAATCTATTTAAAAACCTCAGCTTTTTATATAAAGTGCTTGTTTGCTTAGTCTGCTGGCTAATGTAATGTGCTAGTTAGCTTAGCTAGCATTGGTTAAACATTGGCAGCCACTACATCTTGTGACTACCAATACTCATTTATCAAGTCATGGCTAGCTAATTATTTACTGCCATTTGATCTTAGGAATATATAGCTGACAGAAATGTAGCTCAAAACAGATGGTCAGAACCAAAACATGGTTATTCAAAAATGTTGAAATTGAGTTGTTAGGTTGTTAACTTACAACCTGGGAGAAATGAAAGGATAACTGTCTTTCTCGTGGATAGAACGACAGCACATTCACATTAGGGGATTGCCCTATCCAATAGTCCACGTTGCTGCCATGACACTCACTAAGGGCTTTAAGTGTCAGCTTAAAGGTTCAACTGAATTTTACACAGAAATCAGTGCATCTTATTGAAGCAAATACATTTGACAATATTTACAAATATTAGCACGGTGGCATTTGTCTGTCTTTATCTTTTTCACATAGTGAGCATTATATTACAACAGGTCACACTGTTCTCTACCTTATGAACAAAATAGAATGCAGGCATTCTGCCATGTAGAGACATGTTGTTCTTTACGAGGTCTGCAGGACGTTACAAGCATTATTACTTTCCTCTGGCGACTGTCCTTTGATGCTACAGTTTGCTGGATGCAGATATGCGGTTCATCCAGTCTCATCTGCCTTATTTATGTATTTTTCTCTGAAGGTCATCATTTCAAATGTTGTTTTTAGAACTGAATCTACACAGTTGTTTAACCGTCTTGTCTCAATAGGCACCATGATGACTGTGACTTTTGTCTGTTAACTGAGCTACGTGAATAGACTAGCTTCAAATATTCTGTCCACTGCTAAGTTAGGGAAACTGTATATTTTATCTCACTGGCTCGCTACACCATTTGTTGTCCTACACACAAACCCATCAACATGCAGGTCGAGGCAATACGCTGATCGGTCCCCACATGCTGTTTTCCTGTTCCCTCTTCTAATGTCGTTTCCATGCTGACTTCTCAATACAGCAGACATCTGAAATCGGTTATTCGTAGGAGATTAAGTTTATTACAGCACAGTAATGTAGTTCTACCTCAGTGAGATTTCATTTCAGTATCAACTGTTAGCTGTTGTTTATGATTTATAATCCACTTCCACACAGTCTTCCAGGTGAAATATTTCCTCAGGCTGAAGTTGATGTCTTAATATGCTCTGTACTTTTGTGTTTGAAAAAGAAAAATCATATTTCTGGGGAAAGATGTTTTTGGTTGAGATGATTTCATAGTTGAGGGTCAGGCTGCATTGACATCTGTGTGTAGCTTTGTTACACTACATAGTTCTGTAAATGAAGAAAAAATCATTTTTTACATTGACCTTCTCCTGATCCGTTTTTCATTTTCCTTGGCTTTAGATATTAAAGTTTGTTTTGCTCCGCAGGTGTTTTTCAAGGAGATTTTCCTGTACATTCTGGAGACATCTACCAGTTCTTATGACCACAAATGGATGGTCATACAAACCCTCACTAGAATTTGTGCAGGTTAGTCTCGTGTCGTGTGAATTTTTAATGTTTAACAGTTCAGCAAAAATTGTACTAACTGTAACTAATCTCCCCCAGATGCCCAGGGTGTGGTGGATATTTATGTCAATTATGACTGTGACTTGAATGCTGCTAATATTTTCGAGAGGCTGGTAAATGACCTCTCGAAGATCGCACAAGGTCGGGCGGGACACGAGTTGGGAACAACACCACTCCAGGTACGACTAATGTCCAAATGACTTTCTTGAGTATTGGGGAAATGTATATTACTGTAAAATTGTTAGAACATAGCATTGTTATTCCTACCAGGAGCTGACTCTGAGAAAGAAAGGCCTGGAGTGTCTGGTGTCCATCCTAAAGTGTATGGTGGAGTGGAGTAAGGACCAGTATGTCAACCCTAACTCCCAGACTAGTCTAGGTAAGGCTAACTACACATACTTTGCCCATACGTTATTATGGACTGGACTGGACTGCATTTATATAGCGCTTTTTCTGACCAACAATGGCCACCAAAGCGCTTTACATTGCCTCACACTCACCCATTCATTCACACATTCATACACCGACGGCGGTGTCAGCCATGCAAGGCGCCAGCCAGCTTGTCGGGAGCAGCTGGGGTTAGGTGTCTTGCTCATGGACACCTCGACATTTGGTCAGGAGGACCCGGGGATCGAACCACCAACCTTCTGATTGCTGGACAACCTACTTGACCCACTGAGCCACTGCCGCCCCACTGCCGCCCCAACTATTACACTGAGGTTGTCCGGGACTGATTCGTTCTTTCATTCAGACCAACAGAAATCTGTTAGGTCATTTTCCAGGTGCACCGTTTCCTGCTCCTATGTGGTATTGATAGTGGCTGATATAAGGGGTCTTATTGTACACTAGGCACTATCATGACCTGGAGAATGGTGAAACTGCAGTAGACTGCAGGGAGATGACAGAGCTATGGTTTTTCTCTCATACAAACCCCCCTGGCAGGAATACTGATAGGAATCTCATGGCTTGGGACACAATTGGAGATTTAGGGCACCCTGAAAAAATATATTTTTATATGAATGTCAAAATGTGTGCCCCTTTCAGGCCTGGGCATGGCACTACATTCCCCGTTGTCCCCTCTGTTGGCGTCACTGCCCCCTGAGAATGTTGTCCATCACTGGGCTTAGGAGGGTTAGAGGGAGGAAATGTCGTTTTCATTATGAATGTGACATCAGGGCTAGTGATTGGCATTAATTAGTTAGCCCCTTAGTACTCAAACATCTCCTGGGGACCCGAGCCATCTCACAGTTTAGTTGTAACCCTGAACTGGCTCACTGATTCAAGCCGGTAAGGGAAGGATGATTAGGTGATGAGTTGATTCAGGTGTGCTAGCTCTGGGAATCGTCTAAAACATGGAATGGATGGGGGTCACCAGGAGAGGTTTGAGAACCACTGAGTTAGTTTTTATAGTCCCTAAACTATTGATAGCAATTAGCATTCATCAGTTAGAGTAAAGTTTATACAGTCCCTGAGAGAAAAGTATCATTTGACTCTGAAAAATGGCTAGAATCTATCAGTGTACTCTAGTTAGCACAATCAATTTGTGCACTTGTCGTGTGAGTCCGGGGGTGGTGGGAGAGTCCCCATAGATACTCGTGCCCAGGGGCCTCATAGTATCTAGCTCTGTCCTTGCATGTGAGGATGTGATAAATAGTCAATATACCACCTCTCCAAACAGAGTGATTACAGAAAGCAGAGAAGCCATATTGCCATTATAAACTATTTATTAAGCCATTAGAACTAATGTCATACCAGCCATTAAGAAATTGTGATATCATACCATACATAGTATCTTATGAACAGGTTGGTTTGACTCCTGAATTCTGATTAGCTGATAGTCTTGGTATATGAGAACATACTTCACAGGAATAACATTAGGTAATTTTTACGACTCTAATTCCATTGGTAACCTGATTATAAGAGCAGTGAAGCATCTCTGGGGTTTTATGATATATTGCTAATGTACCACTGCTAAGCACAGTGTCCAGGCACTCCATGATGCTTGGTGCCTAACAACAGCTCTTAGATGTGGTGTATTGGTCATATAGCACACCCCCTTGTGCATTATCAGCCAATCAGTACTCAGGATTTGAACCAACTTGATTTAACATATGTACTGCTCTTTCAACAAACACTCTCTTCTACAGTATCTTTAACCTCTAATCAAAAAAGCACAAAATGCCTGACAAACTTAATTTTATATATAATATATTTATATATATATATTATAAATTTGGAGCACTTATTTGAAGTAAATGGAAGAAGAAAAACTGTTAAAAATAACAGCAAATATGCAGTGTTGTCAGACCTAGAATAATGCAAAGAAAATAAATTCATATTCATTTATTTATTTATTATTTATCCCCATTTTTCTCCCCTCCCAATTGGTCTTGTCCAATTTCCCACTGTCCCTGCCTTGTCGGCAGCTCCGCAACTCCCTGAAGAGATGAGGGATTGTAGGGGCGCTCACATGGTTCATCCAACCACGTGTCGTCGAGCGGGCCGATTCTTATCACACTGCTCATCCAACATAGAAGACTTTGGTCAGATCATGTACGAGATGATTACGTTCACTGACTATACTGGGTCTGAACACAAGGAGTTGCTGGAGAGCGACATGGCAGGATAGATAATCTGATTTACCTAACCCAAAATCCGGTCAGCACTATGCCAATTTGTTCTGCCTCTTGCAGGAGGCCCGGGGAAAGTCAGAGAACCCATAGTCGGGCTTGAACCTGTGACTATCATGACGCAGACTGTCCTGCAATGCAGTGACTTAGCCCACTACACCATGTGGATCTCCTCATTTTAAACAACACAATAATAATGTGTTAACTTAGGAAGAGTTCAGAAATCACAAGGAGGGTTTTAACAAATATTGGTAGTAGGGAGCAGGGCTGTAACAGTTGGGAGGAGGCAGAGGCTGGCCAGACAGGAGGTTACTAGCCAGATGTCCCACCACATCATCCCATTATAGAAGATCTGTGGATCTAGCCTCAGGCTACCTGTGGCATTCAGAGAGCCAGCGCTACCGGTACTTGTGACCTCATCATAGCTTTTTCCAATTCATTATAATGACCACGCTGTAAAGAAATAGACAAATTGTTTGACTCTAGACAGTATGACTGAGTACTGACTGCTGAGTCTAATGTTGTATGCTTGAAATAAATTGTGATTTTATACATTTTTCAGTTTTCCATGTAGGTTAAATGAGTAGTTGATGAATTGATGTTTTGATTATGTAGATAATACTGCTCCAGTTTAATTCTGTTCTATCACTCTTTTTGCTGTTTTTTTCTGCTAACTATAAAGGAAGAGCAGGTAACAGTACAAAGTTGTGGATTGTTTGGTAAACCTGTTGCTGTAGTTACTGTAGGGGTCATTGGGCCTTGTCTTGGTAGTGGAGGGGCTACAGTGGCTGAGATCAGTACTGTGTGTGTTAGTACGATGCCGTATACACCTTTGATTGGTTTCGTGCTACTTAAGTTAGAACGTTTTGCGTTCCCACTCAATTTGGCATACAATTATGTAGGCACAGCCCTCTGTATAATATGTCTAGCAGTAGGATACGTTGGGATTGTACAGTAGCTATCGGTATTCCTTTTCCCACCTGTATTTGTCATGGTGCTTTGCTAACCTGATTGTAACACCCTCCCTACCCTGTGTTTGACTGCCAGTAGTGGTTGATTCCAGGGCGACCACGGTCAGCTCATGTTACAGCTGTGGTGTCATGAATATTTTAGAGCGTTTCCAATGAGTAATAAGATCCGTACCAGATTACAATGTCTGTTACAGCAGAAATGCAACCACCTGTACCTTTTTACCCAAAGTACAGACACGTCAGTTATTCCAGACCTTCCCTTCTATCTATGCCTTTATCAGACACACCACACACTGACTCCCTCCATGTTACAGTCCCTGCACACTGCTTAACTGCAGCCTGCCTAGTTGATTAGATTACTGACCTTTTAAATGTATTTTGTGTTTGTGTTTGCAGCAGAAAGTCCTTAGGTTCATCATGTTGTTTTTGCTTGTCAGTGCAGTTTTTACCCCAGTATTACTGAACTCTCCACAGACTACCACCTAGTTACTGATGCTTAACCGTTTAAATCTCTGTTACCGGGTGTAAAACGCTGATGCTTTGGGGTCCTAATACCCAGTACAGTGTTTGGTCATCTTGTTCCTCGTCCACCTACCTCCGTGCCCAGGTCAGGAGAAGCCTTTGGAACAGGAGACCAGTGAGACGAAGGCCCCAGACACCATCAACCGTTATGGAAGCATCAACTCACTGGACTCAACTGCCTCATCAGGCATCGGGAGCTACAGCACACAAATGTCAGGGACAGACAACCCTGAGCAGTTTGAGGTCCTGAAACAACAGAAGGAGATTATTGAACAGGGCATTGACCTGTAAGTCTGACCATTGCTGCTTGTGGTGTATTTTACATTTGTACAACTGGATGGTTCTACAACCAGGTGTGCTCAATTCCAATAATGGAAATGGTTGTAATCCTAATAGTTTTCCTTTGTCTCCAGATTTGAACATGTTCCCCATTTTCTCCATTCCCAATTGTTCTTGTCCAATTTTTTGCCCACTAATCTTGCGACGTTGGCAGCTCTGCAACCCAATGACAGAAGCGGGATGGTGAAGGGCGCTCACATGGTTCATCCAACCGCATGTCG
This sequence comes from Umbra pygmaea, assembly GCA_016801145.1. NCBI lineage: Eukaryota > Metazoa > Chordata > Actinopteri > Esociformes > Umbridae > Umbra > Umbra pygmaea. The sequence continues at coordinate 21,166 of JACXGM010006564.1, read as the reverse complement.
CGGAGTCGGCCGATTCTTTTCATACTGCTCATCCAACACGGAAGCCTTTAGTCAGCTCATACAAGATTATTACGTTCACCAACTATACTTTCCGCATTTGAATTTGAAGGTGCCCGATCTGCACTCAAGGAGTCGCTGGAGAGCGATGCGGCAGGGTAGATAATTTGATTTATTTATCTCAAATCCTGGGCAGCGCTGTACCAATTTGCACTGCCTCGTGCTGGAGGGCTGGGCAAAGTCAGAGAAGCCATAGTCAGGCTTTAACCACTGCACCCTCCCCTCCAGGTCTTAATTGATCAATTTGTGAATTATTAATTAGCCAAGTAAATATTATTTATGATTGTCCGAACAAGGTTATTATATATGCTGCAAATGGTCCTCCTCCTCCATCTTGGTGAACATCACATCACTATCTCTGTTCTTTTTATTTTGGCCAGGTTCAACAAGAAACCAAAGAGGGGGATTCAGTACCTCCAGGAGCAAGGCATGCTGGGAACCACCCCAGAGGACCTTGCACAGTTCCTGCACCAGGAAGAGAGGCTGGACTCGGTAGAAACCCTTTTAAAATGGTCCACTTCAGTAGATTAGTAACTGTATTCAGTTAGATTTATGTGGATCCCAATGAACAAAGCCGTGCAGACGTGCATTATGGCCTCGCAACAACTTCACAACACACTGCTCACTTAACCGTGAAGTATTTGCCAGCACATTCTCACTAGAGGGGAGTTCAGAAACCAGCCAACAACCAGACTTAAGCTTGAAGGTGACCAAGATAGAGTCACTAGAGTGCTATGAGAACAACCCTGCCCAACATCCACGCATCCATGCAGGACACACGTCCACTGTTAGTATTCAAGGATGCCTGGTCACAATGGCACAGCTGTACAGAGACTCAGTGATCAGACCAGTGACTGCAACACCGGGGGGTCTCTTTGATTGCACTGTTATCCTGATCAATTAGCCTAATTCTCTGCCTTATATTTCTAAAGAGCAGAGAGAAAAAAATCACTATTTTTGTTGGCTACAACATTTGCTCTTTTTCAAATTTTGGGATATTACAGACGCAGAGCATCAACTGCACACATTGTATTGGGGGTTTTAACCACCCATGTAGCTACAGTACATTGGTTATTTAATATGTATGGTTGGTTATGCAGTTATATTATAGGCTGGGTTGTTGAAAAAGGGCACATGTGTCTGCTTCTCTGATTGTTATTGTGTGGAATATCACGTGATTTAATAGAATATTTAGCTCTGTTTGAATTTATCTATCACCTTCAACCAGTTAATTGTGAATAAGTGGTTTATTCTAATGTGACAGTTAATAATAGAGATCTGAATGCACAAATTCCCACTGGCTTATTAAACTCTCAGTACACCCAGTTTGCTCTCTCATCCAGCATGCACACAGCTGCAGGTCGGTAGCAGAACACAGCAACAGCATAAAAACACCAAGCCACTTAGCTTCTCCTGCTGAACCCACTCCCACTACATGATTATAACCACGTCCTCTGCAGAGCGTACGTCGATGTTTATTTTAATGAGTGAAGCACTCTCCCTGTTGATTGGCTGCCCTTGAGGGGGGCTCGGTGCAATGCTAATCTGCATTAAGGAGCATTCATAACATCGGTTTCAGAGCGAGAGACCCTCAAACAAGACAGCTGGAGAGAGTAATCGAACAGCGCTTGAAACATAGAGCAAAGAATAGCACCTGACTTAAATGCACTACAGAACATTCAACACGTCAACACTCATAGTTATATGCAACACTTGATTAGCTCAACCACCTTCATGCTTCATTGAAATGCTTTGTATGCAAGACATTTGGAGGACTACTTTTGAGAGGGCATTCCGTTCCTGGAATGTCAGAGGTTTAAACAAACCAGTGATTATAGTCAAAAGTATACTTACAGGTACATCATTGTCCTTTGACGTAATATTTGAGCTAACGTACAAACATAACAAAGAATGGCTCCCATAGGTCACATAATTGTAGAAGGGTGGGTCAGCTTAACCAGTACACGTTCACTACCAATGAGAGAAGTACACATCTCTGGGTAATTAATCACCTTACTTGTGTGCTGGAAGAGTACTTGAATACATCTTTGCCTCGCTGTGTCCTAACCTCTTATTCAAAACCGATAAGGACTGTTTGAGGAATTGTATTAGATGTGTTAGAACTGATTTTCCACTTACTCTTACTGGTGAAGCATCATCCATCATTTACTACAGTACATGATCATCATTGCTTTTTCACTCTGTCTTTCTCTCGTTCCCTCCCACACACAACCTTCACCATCTTAGACTCAGGTGGGAGAGTTCCTAGGGGACAACGATCGCTTCAATAAAGAGGTCATGTATGCCTATGTGGACCAGATGGACTTTCAGGGCAAAGACTTTGTTTATGCCCTCCGAACGTTCCTCGAGGGCTTCCGTCTCCCAGGAGAGGCTCAGAAGATCGACCGGCTTATGGAGAAGTTCGCTGCTAGATACCTCGAATGTAACCAGGGGTGAGTGGGCAACGGTGTGGACTAGTCTGGCTCCTGTGGATACTTAGTCTGAGTTTCTAATGTCAAGCACATTACATGACATTGACGTTGAACGGCAACCCTTTGGGTTTTCTTTAATTAATTCAGTATGTTCACTGAAAATCTATATTAAGTCAACTACAACCAGTCAAAAATAATGTATTCATCTCTATTATGTTTAAACGTCTCCCTCTCTCCCTCTCTCCCTCTCTCCCTCTCTCCCTCTCTCCCTCACTCCCTCACTCCCTCACTCACTCCCTCCTTTTCGTCTGTCTCTCTCTACAGGCAAACAGAGTTTGTGAGTGCAGACACTGCATATGTGCTAGCCTACTCAATCATTATGTTGACAACAGATCTTCACAGTCCGCAGGTAATAAGCCTAGAGCTGAAGCCTCTTTCTGGTAAAATGAACTGACAGAAAACAGTCTCTTCAGGCATGGCAGACACATGGGGGTGATCAAACTGGGGAGGGGCGAGGAGTATAGACGAAATGGTAATCTCTGCAAACATTATAATGTTTAAATATGCTAACTCACCAAAATATGATGAGAGCAACGTTGTTTAGAACTGCCAATATGTCATTAATTAAATGTAATTACGCATTCAGTTGATGCATGGTATGCCACATGTGCAACAGCTAATGCTATTATAAATGTTTCTGTTCCATTTGCAGGTAATGTAGCTAATGTTTGCCTGGTCAGCAGCTCCCCAACTTCAACCCACCCACTGAAAAGACCAATTTATGTTTTATTAATGCATCTTGTGTTTTTGTTTTAAAAGGTGAAGAACAAAATGACTAAAGAGCAGTACATCAAAATGAACAGAGGCATCAATGACAGCAGAGACCTGCCAGAGGAGTATCTGTCAGCCATCTACGATGAGATTGCTGGGAAGAAGATTGCGATGAAGGAGACCAAGGAGATCACGCTGAAATCCAACAAGCACAGTGGGTATCTCTGTCCCTCATAGGATCTCATTACCCACTGCAATTGAGTGTGTCAAATATGATTTTGTTCAGACGGCAAGACATGAAATCCGTATTCTGAGGTGTAATGGGTCTCGTCAGCTTGAAATGTAGCAGGGTACTCATACCTTTGTCTGGATTATAGACCGAAACTATTGGTACCCTTTCTCTCAAATCTCACAATTTCCTCTAAACTAAGTGGAAAATTACTTAAGTATTTGGTGTCCCCCATTCTTTATTTCACATTCAATAGAACAGGTACTTTGCTTTTGGTTTATGAAGTACCATATTACTGTAAATAGTAAAACAAATTAAAATGGCACAGACAAAAATACTGGAAAACCTAACCTAATGTTTTGTTGCACAGCATTTGGAGACATTAGCTGCAATCCTCCCTATCTGTAGCTCTGGGTGAGATTTCAACACTGGAAGTTTGACTCACAGTTCTTGAGAAAACTGCTCCAGTTCTCACAGGTTTGATGGGTGCCTTTTCTTGCAAGGTTCAGCCCTTTTCTTAGATGTTTGATGGGATTGAGGTCAAAACTCCTAGAAGACAACTTTGGAACTGTCCAGTGTTTTGTTCTCATCCATTCTTATTTTTTTAGACTAATGTTTAAGAGTAATTATCTTTCTAGGGGACCAATGACCTGCAACTGAGACACAGCTTTCTGACACTGGGTTGTATGTTTCATTCCAAAATGCCTTGAGAGTTTTTCGATTCCATCATGATCTGCACAGATTCAAAGCAGCAAAGCAATCCAAAAACATCACTCAGCCTTCTCTGTGTTTCACGTTAGGGATGGTGTCCTTTTCTTTGAAAGATTCATTTTTTTCAGAAAACATGGAGTCATTGTAATTTACAGTTTCATCTTTCCAAAGGACATTCTCCCAGAAGGACTGCTTGTCCACATTCATTTTGGCAAACCCCCGTTGGGATTTTCTGTGTTTCTCTCTTAGAAGTGGGGTCTTCCTGGGTTTTCTACCATGAAGCCTGTTTGTATCCAAACAGCGTTGGATGGTGCGACCTAAAACTGTTGCACCTTGAGCTTGGAAATTGGCTTGGATCCGTTTTGTATTGTTTTCATTGGTACTTTCACCACCATTCGTCAACCTCATCATTCTTGGATCAATTTTCTTCTTGCAGCCACACCCAGTAATCATGGCTACACTCCTGTGGGCATTAAACATCTTAATAATATTAGCAACAATGCTCACAGGAACATCGAGGTCTTTAGAGATGGTTTTGTAGCCTTTAAATTGACCATAATGGCTATTACGTTCATTCTGACCTCCCCAGACAACATTATAGTTTTCCTTCTATTCCTATGTTTAGTGTGATACAAAGTGACACAAAACAGCAGTGAGAATTACTTTTATATTTAAACTGTCTGAATGTGTGATTATGCAATTGAAGACACCTGTGATAGTAATTAAAAGAGGATGTCTGCTTGAGGTGTCACTAAAATATAATATTTATTGGGATGTGTGCAATACAAATATTTAACTTCTAAAGGATATCAATAATATTCTCTGGGCCATTTAAAAAAGAATAATAATATTTTTTTGGCATAAAAGGTTTTGTTTCCCCATTTTTCTCCCCTCCAAGTTGGTCTTGTCCATTTCCCACTAATCCTGCCTTGTCGGCAGCTCCACAACTCTTTGGACAGATGCGAGATGGTGAGCGGTGCTCACATGGTTCATCCAACCATATGTCTCCCAGCGGGCAGTTTCTATTTTTACTGCTAATCCAATATGGAAGCCTTTAGTCAGCTCATGCACCGGATGATTACACTCACCAACTATATTGAACTTACAGGCGCTGATGTAGGAGTTGATGTAGAGCGAAAGTGGCAAGATAGATAATCCGATTTATCTATACCAAATCCCGGGCAGTGCTAAGCCAATCTGCGATGCCTCATGCAGGAGATCTAGGCAAAGTCGGGCTAGAACCACTGACTATCGTGACATGACACAGCTCCAGGCCATTTGATAGGATAAAACAAGAATTCCGGTCTTTTCATAGCTTTTTTGTTTTGTTCCACTGCAAACCAAAGACGTACATGTATGGATGACAACAGATCTTTTGATTTTAGCACTTTCCAGAGTGAATAGTGCATTATTATAATAACATGCAAGGGTGCCAATACTTCTGGCCATGTCTGTATAGTACAATTAAAAAGATATAAATAGGATTTTGGTGTTTGATCAGATTGTGTTACTAACTGACAAAGTTTGAGGATGTTTCTTGTTAAGTGCTGATTTCTGAGGGAATTATAGCAACAATATGATTATCGTCTTCAATAGCATTTATATGCCAGTGCCTTCCTCTGTGTGATTACCTGTGATGATATGAGAATACAGTGTGAAAGAAGCTTTATGTCTAATCATGGACTAGGTGTGGCCAGCGAGAAGCAGAGGCGGTTGCTGTATAATGTAGAGATGGAGCAGATGGCTAAAACAGCTAAGGCACTGATGGAGGCAGTCAGCCATGTCCAGGCTCCCTTCACCAGCGCCACCCACCTGGAGCACGTCAGGCCCATGTTCAAGTTGGCCTGGACGCCGTTCCTCGCAGCCTTCAGCGTGGGCCTCCAGGACTGTGATGATACTGAGGTGGCTTCTCTCTGCCTGGAGGGAATACGCTTCGCCATCAGGATAGCCTGCATCTTCTCCATACAGGTAATCTAGCTAGCATGCCAGCACTGTGTGCATTCAATGACAATGTCTAGGTTCTGAATGAATGGGTTAAATGAGGTGCTTCCCAAACCATATCATGCATGCTACTTCAATTTATGGAGAAAAAATGCTGTATTATATCGGCCAAGTTGATGCCATGCAGCACAACTGCATCACAGTGGCCAAAGTTTGTATGCTGGTCACGTCATTGGGTGGCGCATATTGGTGCAGCACTGGATGGGTGGGTTGTCGGAAGCGATTACCTTGTCATATTGCTCTCCTACGACTACTTGTGTGTTGTGCACCTGTGAATTAATTTGCAGTTATATATATGACATTTGTGTAACCTCCCTCGCATTTATCTATCAACTTAAGGCTTTTGTGTTGAATGAGCAGTTTCATAAAAATTGGACAGCTGGGCGACCCAGGCTTGGAGTAGTCATGTTATCGATCTTCAAACATCCTGTACCTGCTGAGGTTGCTGATGAGAAAAGTTCAGATGGGATCTGGACATGAGACATTGGGAGGGGAGAACATTTTGTAAAGTCAATCCTTGTTTCTGTCATACTCACAGCTGGAGCGGGATGCGTACGTCCAGGCCCTGGCGCGCTTCACTCTGCTCACAGCCAGCTCTGGCATCACCGAGATGAAGCAGAAGAACATTGACACCATCAAGACCCTCATCACCGTCGCCCACACGGACGGAAACTACCTGGGCAACTCCTGGCATGAGGTCTGGATACACCTACTTGTCCTATTTTACTTCTGACCACTTTTTAGTCTAGTGTTCAGAACTAACCACTACAGTATCTTTCTTCATTTTCATATGGGGTTGATATTAAATATTTGTTTCCCAACTCTTTAAGGCTTAATATATATTATATGTATGTATATATGTGTGTGTGTAGGCATGTGCGTGTGTGTTGAAAACTAAATATCACGGTCTTGCTTCAGATCATGAAGTGTATCAGTCAATTGGAGCTGGCCCAGCTGATCGGCACTGGGGTGAAGACCCGGTACATCTCAGGAACGGTCCGGGGTAAAGAGGGCTTCATCACCAGCACCAAGGAGCAGAGCAATGATGAATACCTGGGCCTGGGTCAGTACCATGCCTACAGCACAGAGCTGTTAGTAAAACGCCATCGGATGAATGGTAGTTAACAAGCATCTTGGTGCGCTTGAATGACATGCTGAGCTGTGGAGGTACTGGAAGCTGACTGTGTGTCCCCAGCAGGTGGGACAGTGGACCGTAAGCAGATCGCCAGCATCCAGGAGTCCATAGGAGAAACCAGCTCCCAGAGTGTGGTGGTGGCTGTGGACAGGTGAGCGGGCTTCTGACACGGCCATTGATTATTTAGCCATTGATTATTCGAATGCGCTGTGTACTTTTTAAACATCGTGTTTATATTGCAGGATATTTACAGGTTCGACCAGATTGGATGGTAACGCAATTGGTGAGTGTCCTTAAGTTCGTAGTATACGATTATATCCTTGTCCGGTGTGGGTATATTGTGCTCATTCCTGGCTAACGCTAGCTGCTCTGTGGTCTCAGTGGACTTTGTGCGCTGGTTGTGTGCTGTCTCTATGGATGAGCTGGCCTCGCCCACACACCCTCGCATGTTCAGCCTGCAGAAGATTGTGGAGATCTCCTACTACAATATGGGACGCATCAGACTGCAGTGGTCCAGGATCTGGGAGGTCATTGGAGACCACTTCAACAAGGTGGACTCATTTAATCTACTATTTTATTTTTGCATTTTTGCAAACTATTTCAACAAAGTAAACACACCCGTCATTCTGTAGTCAAAGGCAAAGTCGTTTATTTATCATATGCATCGAATAACATCACATCATCCTATGCAGAGAAATTCTTTTGACATGTCTCGACACATCTATGCAGTGGGCTTAAAAAGATTACAACAGTAAAAATAATTTTTAAAACAATAATAAAAAATAGTAATAATAATAATAATACGCTATGTACTGTATTATTAAATCTGTATACAAAATTCTAGCAAACTGAAAATATCTCTAACAAAGGACAATTTCTAAACTGGAATTGAGATGGATCCAGATTTAGTAAGTCGGGTCAGAGACAGGAAACTAATCAGAGTTCTTTAATAAGCCATTAATAACCTCAGCCACCTTTAGCCCCCAGTAGCTAAACATATTTGGTATAACTTGTTATATGTTTATGAATGGTCAAATCTAATTAAAATTAAACAGAATATGGTTAGCTGAAGATTTTTCCTTTAAGACTTGGTTACACAGCAACCTCACGCCCATTAATTGCTATTTGAACCAATGAAATCGTATTATTAACTGCTGGTTTGTTGAGTCAAAGTGAAAAGAGATCTGAATTGGCCTGCATATACAAATGCAGCCTAAGGGCTTTAGCCGTAGGCTGTTAGGACTAGTCTTTACAGAAATTCATTTTTTATTGACTTTTACACTATTTTATATGCATGTCTATTCAGAGGGACACTTTGGAGTGTGGTCTACGGACAGCTCACATAGTGTCATTGGAGAGAGAGTAGCCTGACAAGCCTAAAAATTAGTTTTTGTCTCAGAGAAACTTGAAGGATAGTTGGGATGGTTATGTTTAAATCCTATCGTGGTAGGGATAGACCACTTCAGTAAAGAAGAAATAAAGAGTTCAGCAGACATTGCACATTTGAGTTACATTGTTAGAAGTGTCAACATGTTACAAATCTCACAAATGTGTTCAGGTTGGATGTAACCCCAATGAGGATGTAGCCATCTTCGCAGTGGATTCTCTCCGCCAACTGTCAATGAAGTTCCTTGAGAAAGGAGAGCTGGCCAACTTCAGATTCCAGAAGGACTTTCTGAGGCCTTTTGAACATATCATGAAGAAGAACCGGTAATGAGGATGTGTTTCTTCAAAACACATTCCCTAAAAGTATTATTTATGTGTGCGTGTGTGTGCGTGTGTGTGCGTGTGTGTGTGTGCGTGTGTGTGCGTGTGTGTGCGTGCGCGTGTGCGTGCGTGTGCGTGTGTGTGTGCGTGTGCGTGCGTGTGTGTGCGCACGTGTGCGTGTGTGTGGTGCAGCTGGAGTATGAGAAGAAGAAGAAGGCTGAGGGTCGGATGGTGAGGGCTGACCGGCAGCAG
>JACXGM010006564.1:0-11771 GCA_016801145.1 Umbra pygmaea | reverse complement strand
CAATTTACAGTAATAGTCATTATTACTATTTTTGTCTTTGTGGTTTTGTCTTGATTTCCAGGAGGAATTATAGTTGAAGCTTAGACTATTTGCTCTGACTCTGTAGTGACACAGATACAGTGGATTAAAATTGTAGGGTTCCGCATTGCAAAATAGTTAACTGCTGATTTGATTGATGTGGAGAGATGCTGGTTCCAAATCCCCCGACTGTGAAGCAGAGTGTTTCAGCACAAAGGGAATGGTAGGGAGCACGTGAAGCCATGAACACCCCACAGTGCTTGGTCTTCATTAGTCTGTTTGTGTGTGTCTCTCTTTCCTATGCGTACGTGCATGCGCACAAGCTCAGACAATGGTCCTTTGTCGTTCATCAAAGCACAAATAAATAGGCTAGTTCTTTGCTATGACAGCAGTCGCTGTAGGAAACCGTATGTCACAACATCCAAACGGGAAAAATGTGACTCCCTGAGCAAAGGCCTTTAGAAGGATACTAATGCTTTGACTGCTGCTGCAATATTTATGATGCTCCTCACAGTCCAATAAGCAGCTTTCTGTCACCGTAGGATGTAAACCGTAGGATGTAAACCGTAGGATGTAAACCGTAGGATGTAAACAGTAGGATGTAAACAGTAGGATGTAAACAGTAGGATGTAAACAGTAGGATGTAAACCGTAGGATGTAAACCGTAGGATGTAAACCGTAGGATGTAAACAGTAGGATGTAAACAGTAGGATGTAAACAGTAGGATGTAAACAGTAGGATGTAAACAGTAGGATGTAAACCGTAGGATGTAAATGAGTCCTTCTGTACTTGCAGATCTCCAACCATCAGGGACATGGTGGTCCGCTGCATAGCTCAGATGGTCAACTCACAGGCGGGGAACATCCGCTCCGGCTGGAAGAACATTTTCTCTGTGTTTCATCTGGCTGCCTCAGACCAGGATGAGAGCATCGTAGATCTAGCCTTTCAGACCACGGGCCTTATCAGTAGTAAGTTAAATACACGCACAACAGCGGGAAATACAGAGGTATGTTTGGCTGGATAACAACTGGTATTTGTTATCTGGTACCATCCCTTTGTCTATTAAGATGTCCCATTTGTTATAATGGTTTCAGTATGAGATTAATTTTTAATCCCACATTAGAGGTTTATTGTCGTATTTTTGTCATTCTGAGCAACAGATCCGTTAAGTAGGCTTCAGATTGTGATTGATGTCCTGTGAACTCTGTCTCCTCTTCTGTCAGCGAGTGTGTTTGAGAAGCACTTCCCAGCCACCATCGACTCCTTCCAGGATGCAGTCAAGTGTCTGTCTGAGTTTGCCTGCAACGCCTCCTTCCCCGACACCAGCATGGAGGCCATCCGACTCATACGCCACTGTGCCAAATACGTGTCTGACAGGCCGCAGGTTAGCAAAGAAACAACCTGGACTGGGCCTATTACCCACTCTCATAAATTCAAGGAATCGTTTTCTTCTGTATTTTCTCCACACTGAACATGCTTTGTTCTTTAAACATCTGACACATTTTGGGGTTGTATTGCATTTACAGTAAACTGATTAATAAAATATTAGAACATTTTTAATACCTGATGCATTTTAGATGAACCCAAATCAGGCATTAGTAAATTAACTCTTACTCTCCCTGGTTGTGATGGACCACAACTGCTTCCTAAATATGTGTTTTGCTGTGCCACAGTTAAAGTAATGAAAAAAGTGACAACCAGGGAACATTGTGAGTCACTCTGGCTAACATTATCTCCCAAATAATAAAAGGTGCCAGTTTAGAAAACATCACAGTTGATTACTGCCAGTGCTATTCCCCCGGTCTCCTGCCTTTGCAGACACTCCTGCCCTGATTCCTGCTTCCTACTTGTATGTGTCTGAGGAGAGGAAGTTGTGTATGTGGGAGTGTGCAGAATCACTATTGCGTAAAACAATGGGGCAAATTCCCGAAAAAGCCTGACCTTTAACAGGATATAGAATAAACGTGGTTAAAAGAGGAGGTGGGTGTTGTACTGGAGTCTGGGGTAGTCGTCTAAGGGGTGGTTCCCAAACCTCTCCTGCGGACCCTCAGCCGTCTCACAGTTTTATTGTAGCCCATAACTAGCTCACCTGATTCAAGCAGGTAAGGGCTAGTTGATTAGTTGACTGGTTGATTCAGGTGTGCTAGCTCTGGGACACATCTAATATATGGCATGGCTGGGGGTCCCCAGGAGAGGTTTGGGAACCACTGGTTTAAGGTACAGTTCAGACCACACACCCTGAAGACGGGTGTTTGAGCCCCACTCAGTCAAGTGTTGGAGTTATTCCCCTCTGTCCCTGTCCACTGCTAGTCTCCCTCTGCTTCCTACTGTTCTGTGACATGTGTACTGCGGTGAAATTCTTCACTTGTAAGTCAATGGGCTGGGCTGGTTTCTGAGCACACCCAGCTCAAGATGTCTTGACTGACACACCCACAAACTCGTGAAATTGTCTTGAGACATGACACTGTAAATACAAACAGTATGGAAATGATTTTGCCCCGACCCTAGCAAACTTCAAAATGTTGCCGAAATCTATCGGAATGTAAACGCGGCCTTGGGTTACAAATGTGTGTGGATGTATGATTCATTTCTGAAGGCATGCTGGTAAAGACGACTGTTTTCCCTGGCAGGCATTCAAAGACTACACCAGCGATGACATGAATGTGGCAGCAGAGGACCGTGTGTGGGTGCGGGGGTGGTTCCCCATCCTCTTTGAACTCTCTTGTATCATCAACAGGTGTAAACTAGATGTCAGGACCAGGTAAGAAGAGGCTTCTCAACACCCTAGTGAGGCATAAGTCAAACCTGACGCTTAAACGGTTCAGTTAGAGTGCGTTTGTGTGTTTGTGTTTGTGTGTGTCAGGGGCCTGACGGTAATGTTCGAGGTGATGAAGACCTATGGACACACCTTTGAGAAACACTGGTGGCAGGACCTGTTCAGAATCGTCTTCAGGATATTTGACAACATGAAGCTTCCTGAGCAGCAAACTGAGGCAAGTCTTCTGAAGTACTAATTCACACCAGTGTGCCGGGTCAAAGGTCAGCTTCAAAGGAATTACTAGGAGGAACACAGTACAGTGTTGTTTCATTATTTTCTCTAAACATGACTTCCTCTTTTTGTTCCTTTTGTCCATACCTATTTGTGTCAGAATGTCCTTTACAAAAAGTGTTTACAGGAAGCATATATAGACAAAGTGTGAAATTTCAATACAACAACAGCTAATATTTTTGCTGAACTTGGCCTCTTTCCATGAGATTGTAATCCCTTGATAAGACTCATTCGTTTTTGACAAAAAAATATTTTATGAACCTCCTGCGGAATGACCTTGCATTCTACAACCTGTAAGAATTACCTGCAAACTTCTACACGTGTTTCCTCAAATATAGTTTGATCATCTAGGACATAACGATAGGTAATCACAGTGGGATTGAACGAAGGACAAATGTCTTCTTGTACATGTTTTTGATAAACAGTCAGGTATTCCAGTCAATGAGATAACATACATGAGAGTGGGTTACATGAGAGCTTTCATATAAGAAACCCACAAACTTTGGTTACCGACAAAGTCTGCCTTTAAAACAGAAACCACTTCACGTGGTCAAAACGAAGATCTCAGGAGAAGAGTTAGTAAGGCGAATGATGCTAGAAAAAAAAAATGTGGAGATCCATTCTGAATGTTTTCACTGGTGTATACTGTTGGTTTCTGTCCAAAACATGGTCAGTTTAAACTCAGTGTATATTAACGAAAGTCTGGTTCCTTAAAAACAAATGTTGAATGCCTAACCATCTTCGAATGGGGTTGTCTACAGGCACTTGGTAGATAAATGAGATCATCTCACTCTGACTAGTTGATCTTTTGCTGTTGATGAGTGCTAAACTGAGAGAGACAGCCTACCGGTAAATTGTTATTTGACCGGGACTGGTACATTCCTACTGTAAACAGATTCACGTGTAATCTACATACTGCATTAAAACATTGAGGAATTATCTATTTGTGTAATTTCAGGATAAACACAGTGAACAAAATGGAACCCTGCACACATGGCTAATTTGCATATATGCTTGTAGCTACAATTGGCTATGGCACAGCCTGTGGTCTAAGTAGCATTCCAGACTGACAAGTTTTAGGTACCTCAACCCTTTAATTACCAAAGGACAAATCCATCAGGTGCAGTTGGTAAATAAATAATTGCACACATGTATCCAACACCCGTCGCAATTATGACAGTTCCAACCCAGATGATAGGAAAACAACGTAAATATTGGGTCCTGGGTCAGACCTAGGATGTTTGGGTGGGATCCGTGAAGACCTCTAGTGGGTAGCACAGAAGAAACCACCAAAATATCAGGATAACATTGTCATTTGAAGCTTAAAAGAAAATGTACTGTTGCATGGCCATTGTAAGATCTGATGAGGAACTACAGAAAAACCTTTGCTTGAGTTACTGCTGCAAAAGAAGGTTCATGTTTTGCTAAAGATTTATGTTTATGTTTGACCAACGTGTTGCATAAAGACTGGAAGTGCAATTTTGTCTTGGTTCCTCGTTAAATCACACTGTTTATCTATTGTTAAAGATCAGACTGTACTGTAATTCATAAATTCATAAGTGTTCACAAACGTTTTCTCACTCTGTATATTATGTCTTTGTTCTGTACATGTAGTATGCATGAATAATTGTTGTTTATTTCTATGTCTATTAATATTGCTAATCACTGTGGTCCATCTTTGTACTGTAATTCAATGTCAAGATACAAAACAATAGAAAAAAAGCTATGATCCACCAAACAATAATTTATTCCTCATGCTATAGCACCAGTAACGATGCTTAACTAGGATCCTCTAACGATAGTTACCGGTGTTCTGTAACTCCAGTTCTATGAGTGGAGCAGAGCTCTCATATTGGTTTATCCCTTCCTGCCTTGCAGGACGCACCTGAAACAAGTTTGCATATCCGTCATCGTACCGGCCAATGGGGTGACAACGCTACCCCTATATAAACGGGGTAACCCCGCTATCACATTCTCCCAATAATCTGAAGCCAACAGTCGACAGAGCTGTTTTTTTTTTTCGCTCCACTTACAGAACTCCGGTAACTATCGTTCTATATTGTGGAGCTCCGCCCCATAGGGGAGCTCTGCTCCTAGTGGATAAGGGCAGAGCTACGTGCTGTAAAAAAAATGTACCCAGGATCACTATAATATTTCCTGAAATCCTTTGTACAGCGAATCCAGAAAAAACAGGCCAGTACCTAAGAACTGTGAGAAATGGAGTGAAACGTACCTAAGGCTGAACAAATCCATTCCACAATTCCACACATGCTCTCCTACTGATAGTCACACCCTGCGCTCCACCCCGATGTTCACACTGTAACTGAAAGGGATAATAGGGGTAACAGAGAGCAAGCATGCGAGATGGTGGTAGAAAACCACCTCTAAAAATATAACAGAAAAGGAGAGAGAAGCAACCCCACTCTCTAACTTCATTAGTTTTCCGCTTCAGGGAGACCGGAGCGAAATACCGAATAACCAAATTCATTGTGGGAGACATCCATTAAGTAGAACTTAATGAGTGGAGATGGTGATGCCCAAGAGGCCGCTTCACAAATCTCCTATACCCCCACTTCCCCAACAAGTGCAGCAGAAGCAGCAACACCCTGTATGGAGTGTGGTCTCATTCCTTCTGGGGCTGGCAGGCCCATAGTGACATAGGCCGGATCAATGGCTTTACACAGCCAACGGGCCAGTCGACCCTAGACAAAGGGCCACCCACCCTCGCAGATCCATGACAAACAAACAGTTGTTGTGATGATCTAAGAGACACAGTTCTGGTCACGTAGAGAGACAGGGCCCTAACTAGCCACAGGCAATGTAATCTCTCCTCTGCCCTGCTCCAATAAGGAGGTGGGAGGAAAGCCCTCAGATCCAAAATCCTAGACCTATAGGAGGTCTTAATGATTTAGAGAAAAAAGGCTGGGTTCGGTCTCAACACGGCTCTGCTATTATCACTATTGATAATGCAGCAGCCAGGATGGACTGACAGTGCGCAGAAGTCACTCACTCTCCTAGCGGAAGCTAGAGTGATGAGAAGTGCCGTCTTAATGGACAGTAATCTCAAGGCGAGCTGTTCCAGAGGTTCAAAGGGAGGTTTCTGTAGGGCCTCCAGGACCACTGACAGGTCCCATTTCGGAAGTCCCGTTTTCACTGTAGGACGTAGACGACCGGCTCCTTTTAAGAAACGCAAGACCAAGGGGTGGGCGATAACAGAAGAGTTCCCCAGCCCATCATGACATGCAGAAATCGCCATTAAACCTTAATGGTTACAGGCAATTTCCCCTCCTCCAACAGCTGCTGGAGAAACCCTATGACTGTATTGATATCAGAGCTCTGGGGGTCTGCATTATGCGATGTGCACCAGCTCTTAAAGAGCTTCCTCACCCTGGAGACACACTGAATAGTCTGAATTATATTCAAGGGCAGACCGCTACGTCTCAATTTCTCCTGTTGAGGGCCCAAACCCAGAGGGTTTGGGTCAGGACGGAGAGAGAACAACATCCTTCAGGCCTAGACCAATGCGTCTGGGCGGAATAGGATGCGCCCACAGCATCGCCATTATTTCCTGAAACCAGGCCACCCGATAAAGTAGGCCCTTTGGCCACGTCGGCCACGCAAATGCATCCACCCCAGCGGGGGGTGGTCTGATGGTCTCAGAGAGAGCATTTTCTCTTGAGGCGAACAGGTCCACCTGCCCTCTGCCGAACACTCTGAAGGATCTGCAGTGTCCTAGCGCACGCAAGAGAGCAAGTCTCCTGTCCGGAGACAGACACCAGGTCGAGATGGGGAATCCCCTTAGACACGGCCTCCTCTCTCACCGCCACCACTGTAAAAGGGAGGTAGCCCTTCACTGGTGCAGCAACCTGAAAGGGTGCTGCCCAGGAGCCCTCCACGAACTGGGCCAAAGACACCATGGGTGGGGGGGTGGCTCCTTCTTTGACCTGGGCTTGGTATAGAGAAGCCCTTCCCAGGCCTTCTCTACCTGCACTGCCGGTGGGTAGGGGATATTGAGCCTGGCCGCCGCTTTCCTCATAATAGAGGGGAGATCAAGGCGAAGCGAGGGGAGAGTGTTCAGGCACCGTCAGTGCCAAATCCTTCTCTCTCTCTGGGTATTTCTCTTTCTCCCCATAGGAAGAGGGGGATGCCATGGCACTAGTCCAGCACCGAGCATCTCCCCGCCGCCTGAAAGATTTCCATTGGAACCTCCATAGGGGCACAGGACCCATCTCTTTCCCGTCGCCATCGGAGGCGAGGACGTCGATGGCATCATCCAACGATGTGGCCTTGTTGAAAAACGCCTCACATCAAGCACGTAGCTTGACTGCCATGGCAGGCTCAACTGGTCACGCCGACGGGAAAAGACATGTTGATTGTAAATCGATGGAGTGATGATCCGGTAAATCACTTCTAACGCTCGTCGCTTCAAGTTGCAGCTGTCAACCGGGTCGGCTGAAGTAAAAGTATTAACGGGCTGACCCCGTTTATATAGGGGTAGCGTCATCATCCCATTGGCCGGTAAGGTGACGGATATGCAAATTTGTTTTAGGTGCATCCTGCAAGGCAGGGATGGATTAACCACAAGGAGCAGAGCTTCCCTATGGGGCGGAGCTTCATGATATTGAACAATGAGACCAGTGTCAACGTTGTTGCTCTAATTACTTGATGTTGTCTAGAGACACTGGTGTAACCATAATAACCCTTCTGTATGGCTTTGGTTTACCAGAAAGCAGAGTGGATGACCACAACCTGTAACCACGCCCTTTACGCCATCTCTGACGTCTTCACGCAGTACTTTGAGTCTCTTAACGACGTCCTGCTGGATGACATCCTGTCCCAGCTGTACTGGTGTGTTCAGCAAGGTGAGGGTCACAGTGCTTCAGTCTGACACTTACACTTTGTTCAATCAGCCAATCTTTCTTAAGGAAATGTCTGACACTTACACTTTGTTCAATCAGCCAATCTTTCTTAAGGAAATGTCATCTTTTCAACCCCCCCTTTTCAATTCTTTTCAATTCCTCTGTAACATTTCTTCTCCTGCTGACCTTTTATTCTTCTCTTTCTCTCTTTTTCTTGTTCACTTTTCTTCTCTGTCATTTACACTTTTTCACTCTCACCTTTACTGCTCTAATCACCTTCTCCTCCTTCCTCTCCTTCACTCTTCTCGGGACTAGACAATGAGCAGCTGGCCCGGTCAGGAACGAACTGTCTGGAGAACGTGGTTATCCTGAATGGAGAGAAGTTCAGTCTAGAGACCTGGGACAAGACCTGTACCTGCATGCTGGACATCTTCCAGACCACCATCCCACACATGTAAAGATAGTAATGATGGCTCCGATACAAAGCCGGGATTTAATATGGTCAAGTTATATGGCATTGTTGTTTTAAAAAGCAGTGTTTCTGTATTCTAAGACATTCCGTGTACATGGACTTATGGGGGCTCAGTCTTAACTGACCTCGGAGGTTCTTAAAACCCATGGTTGGATTGGC
The DNA here is from genome assembly GCA_016801145.1 of Umbra pygmaea. Classification (NCBI taxonomy): domain Eukaryota; kingdom Metazoa; phylum Chordata; class Actinopteri; order Esociformes; family Umbridae; genus Umbra; species Umbra pygmaea. The sequence continues at coordinate 3,214 of JACXGM010006564.1, read as the reverse complement.
TGCTTGACTCTGCTGTGACGACTGTCTGGTGGAGTTAATGCTGAGCACAGTGAGACAGTCACCTGTACATGGGAATAGATGGGATGGTCAGAGGCAACCTGCAACCTTTTCCAGGCTAAAATGGCGCAAATTGGGACCAATGTTGCTAGATGACGTTGATTTTGTGCATTTTGGGGGTTTGGGTGTTGACCAGGGGGATTGGCCTCTGTCACGCACATTTTTTTCTTCTACCTGGCTTCAATTTTGCTAGGAAGACAGTGTGCTTTGTTTGGTCAGACAGACGCGCTCTGCTCTTTGTCTTTGAAGAGGGTAAACACCCCCGTCTGTTTTTGCCATTGTGATTAATTAAATGTATGAAAACAACTCCCGTGACTGGACACAACAACTGGTTCTACTTGCCTACGTGACCGAAGTAAGCTGAGCCCTTTACAGTCCCCCTAATTATGGAGGGAACTGAATATTTTGGTGCTAAATTTGTGAGTGTCGTACATGGGACCCATATCAGTTTTGTCTACATAGAAAATTATTCAGAGTAAGAAAGGACTACTGACCATAGTGCAAGTAAAATGTGTTGTTATGGGTGGTGATGTATTTTGAAAGCTGCTGTTGTGTTTTTGTGATCAGTTTCATCTTTCAAATACTCTTGCACAAAGGTTTTTTATAGCTTTTTTTGACAGAAAGCACAAAAGCTCAGGTAAAATTCTGACAACTTAAACCAAATGTATCAAATAAAATGTATTTGATATATTTCTTAGTTTTTCAATGTGGTATTGTTTCGCTCTAAGCATTGTTTTTTCAGTAGCTGGTGATATCTGACTGTCAGTGTGTTGTGCTGTAAGGTTTAACATGTCATGTATTGTTTACCTCAGGCTGTTGACATGGAGACCGGCAGGAGCAGATGGAGGTCACATGACACCACAGGACATATCAGACAAACAGCTGGTATGTTTCAAACCCTCAGTATAGTCCGGTAGTCTATTTCTAGTATATCGCTTATGCCAGATTACAACAATATATCCCAGTATATAATACAGACCAAATTAACCTTTTTCATGTTCTTTCAGGACTCAGTTTCTCAGAAGTCTGTAGAAATACAGTCCCGTTCAGAGGACCAGCATTCCATCAACAGTACAGATAGGGTTGTACTGGAGAACCGGCGACTGAGTCAGTACAGCACTGGCATGTATGAGGACTTCTCCAGAACTAGGACCACAACAAGTTAGTGTCTTTTTCAACACATACCATTTTTCCATTGACCACTTTTAAAGAGTGCTACGTCGCGGTGGTATGGACTGGCCAGGTCTGGTCGTGTGTGTTTTCACTACTGATCATAGATCTATTTGGCTTTAGTGAATGACAGCGGGAGAGTGACAGACAGGCAGCCAAAGAGAAAATTCGCCCTACTATACAATGCCATATAGATAGAGGAAAACAATTGTATGCCTCAACAATTTACAGAAAATATAAATAAAACGATGGGTAGAAAAACAATACTAGGCATCTTTGCAAGTCTGCTTCAAACAACTGTTTGCATAGAAAAGTAGCCAATATTACAGTTTAATAGGGGCAATGTTGAACCATCCCCTTCAGAGACCCGCATATAAAGCTGTAAAAACTGTGTTTCCCACCCACCATCCTGCTTTGTCCCGGGTGAGAACTAGGTAATTTACCCCTCAGATTGATAGCCCAACTCAGTCTGCTTTCAAGCAGGCTGGGGTTACATGGAAACAATGTAACCTGTGATATGTGCGGTATGGCACGGCGTGGCCCTCTAATTGAAAATTGCTATATAGTACTCACTGTTTCTGTGTGTGTAAGAACAGGTATAGGTTTTTGACCATCAAAGTGAGTGCCTTTTCAGGATGGGAGCACTATTGCCTTTTTTTGTGTGATTTTGTTTGGGTTTAGGGTAATTTACATTAGGAGATTAAGGTTAGGTTTTTGGGTGTAGTGTTAAGGTAGGTGTTAGGTTTAGTGACGATCCATTAGTGAAGTAAGTGTGTGTGTGTGTGTTCACAGAGGTCCAGGAGCAGAGGTTGTTCTCAGCTCTGCTCATCAAGTGTGTGGTGCAGCTGGAGCTCATCCAGACCATAGACAACATCGTCTTCTACCCGGCAACAAGCAGGAGGGAGGACGCTGAAAACCTGGCTGCTGCCCAGGTACTCTGTAACACCACTGACCTATCACTGACATATATGACTTCATCATCAGGATGCAGGATCCAGGTGTTTGGCTGTGAAGCAGGATCGTATATGTAACGGAAAGCAGAGCGGTGCTCTGGCTTTTAGTTTGGTAGTGTGTGGGTCATCTGAAGGTTTTGTATGTGTTGGCCCTCTGTAGAAAGATGCTCTGGAGGTTGGAGACATCTGTGTGGAGACTCAGGACCAGGGAATGTATGGCTACTTGACCTCAGAACAGCTGTTCAAATTGATCGACTGCCTGCTGGAGTCCCATCGCTTCGCCAAGGCGTTCAACTCCAACAACGATCAAAGGACGATTCTCTGGAAGGCAGGTGGGTCACTGCACAGGAACACAACAAGGGATGGGCGTGGTTAAACGAATATCCCAATATATTGAAGTAAGTTAGTATTGGAATACTTTTTAAATTCCTTTCAGATTAGTTTGGTGTAAAAATAAGCTTTCCATGTGTCATGCATTTTCATAGCTGTGAAATTTGAAATGATTAAAAAAGTAAAAATGTTAAACCGTGTGACCATGCGTTCTGCTACAGTGTCTTTCATTAAGCCCTCAGACACAAACAGATGGCTAGCAAGCAGAGCGTGATGTGGAATTATTTTTACTAAGTTAACATTTAATATAGTGTATGGTCCATCCCGGTAAAAGTCCATAACGGTGATATGCCAAACTAGACAGGACGCGTTGTGAGAGCGTACCGTCATAGTACTGTCAACATGGTTTTTGGGGTGCTGCAAAATGACTGTTAGTGTATGAACATCATGGGCCGTATTTTAACGATCTAAGCGCACGGCGTGAAGCGCATGGCGCAAGTAAACCAATAAACCAATCAGTGTCATCTCCCATTCCCTTTGAGAGTCAGACACCTTGGCGCATTGCTATTATGATGGCGGATTTGCACCATAATATTTATATTTTTAATCTTTTGCATGTTTGTATGCTGCTGTGCTTCCGTGTGTGTGTGTGTGTGTGTGTGTGTGTGTGTGTGTGTGTGTGTGTGTGTGTGTGTGTGTGTGTG
>JACXGM010006563.1:0-32501 GCA_016801145.1 Umbra pygmaea | reverse complement strand
GACTGTTGGAAAATGATTTATGTACTTAAGAAGGATTTTTCCCTGGGAAATGTATTGCAAATGCTCTTTTAGGTAAAGAGACGGCTTAATTAAATAAGATTATGTAGGAATGCAGGCAACTAGGTGACAATTGAATGTTGAATACAAGAGTCCTTTTGAAGCCAAGGTTCCTGCTGGTTGTGGCCAAATGGCAAACATTGGCTGTGTTTATCTATTGTTCTTGGTTTATCTATAGGCCATACTGTAGCCAGCATGTTGGGGCTTCAAAGAAAAGCATTTACATGAGACCCAGACTAACCTGTTGAATGTATATTGTATCCAAGGGCAACTATTGGTTAGATTAAATAATAATGCCATCTATTGGGCCAGTAGTTCATCAGTATTATTTCCTGTCATGACGTCATTCCTGATATAACCAAAATGAGAAATGTTGATCGAGAGTTCTTCCTGCAGGAACGACCGGCGTTGTTGTTGATTCAAACAATAAAGTATTTTGCTCTATTTACACATTCTCTGGACTCTGGCTAAATTAATTAGTTGATGAACACATTGATTAATACACGAAAACCGTAACCACCGCAGGGGTAGCATTGGAGTGAGGATATCTCAGTGGAGAGAGGGGAGCCTACCAGGCAAGCCAGCATGGGCGGTTCATTAACAGTGCTGCTGTTCTCTTTTAGCTCCTTGGGCCAGACTACACTATACCATAGAACTTACTAAAGAGATGACTCTTCAGCATAGATTTAAATATTGAGACTGAGTCTGCATCTCTCACATGGGTTGGCAGATCATTCCACAGAATTGGAGCTCTATATGAGAAAGCCCTTCCACCAGCTGTTTGTTTACAAATTCTAGGAACAATGAGGAGGCCAGCATCTTGTGAACGTAATGTACGTGTGGGTATGTATGGTTTCACCAAATCAGACAGATAAGTAGGGGAAAGTCCCTGTAGTGCTTTTTATGTTATTAGTAAAACTTTAAAATCAGCCCTAGCCTTAATGGGCAGCCAGTGTAGAGAGGCTAGAATTGGGGTAATGTGTTGCAATTTTGCAGTTCTAGTAAGAATTCTTGCGGATGTGTTAAGCACTAACTGAAGTTTTTTTGGATTAACTTTTCTGCGTCATTCTTTGACAGACAATTTCAAATTATTGCAATGTTCCTGAGATGGAAAAAAGCTGCTCTTGAGATATTTTTTACATGTTCATCAAGAGATAGATCTGGGTCCAGAGTAACACCAAGGTCTTTTAATTTTTTTCTGATATGACTGTACAACCATCCATGTTTATTGCCAGATTTGACAGCAGGTCTCTGACAGCAGATTTCTTGGGACCTAAAATAAGCATTTCTGTTTTTTCAGAGTTTAGAAGTAATTTTCTGTCATCCAATCTTTATATCCAAAACACAGGCTTCCAGGGTGTGCAGTTTTGGGGATTCTACCTTTTTCACTGAAATGTACAGCTGTGTCATCAGCATAGCTGTGAAAGTTGACATTGTGTTTCCGGATGACATCACCAAGAGGCAACATGTATAGCGAGAACAGTAGGGGTCCCAAAACAGAACCTTGTGGAACATCAAAGCATACCTTTGATTGTTTGGAGGACAAACCATCCACAGATACAAACTGATATCTTTTCGATAGATAGCATCGGAACCATGCCAAAACATGTCCAGGTAGCCCGATATAGGTTTCTAATCTGTCTAGAAGAATGTTGTGGTCAATGGTATCGAAGGCAGCACTCAGGTCCAGAAGCACAAGAACAGAGACACAGCTCTGGTCGGATGAAACTTGAAGGTTGTTTATCACCTTTACAAGTGCAGTCTCAGTACTATGATGGGGTCTAAACCCAGACTGGAGCTTTTCGTAAGTGTTATTAGTCTTTAAGAATGCACTGAGTTGCTGGGCGACCACTTTTTCAAAAATTTTTAAGAGAAATGGTCGATTTGAAATAGACCGGTAGTTGTTTAGTCTTTCTGGGTCAAGGTTTTTTTTAAGAGTGGCTTCACTACAGCCAATTTTAGGGAGTTTGGTACACACCCAGCTCTTTTAGAAAGTTAGTTGGAATAGGGTCCAGTTGACTGCTGGAAGGCTTTGAGGCCTTTACTGATTTAGTGAAAGACTCAAGGGATACAGGATAAAAAAATTTGTGTCCTTCCTAAGCCAACATCCTGACTGTTCTGCACAATCTCAGGACATGTGAGTTTAGGGGATTTATGCTTCTTAAGGGAGGATTCTTTGATTTGTTTTCTAATGGTAATGATATTTTCATCAAAAAAGCTCATGAATTCATTACTGCCAAAAGGAAGTCCTATTTCACTTGTGGAATTCTGCTTTTAGTTAACTTTGCAACTGTATCAAAAATAAATTTTGGGTTATTTTTGTTCTCCTCAATTAAGTTGGAGAAATAGGCCGTAAACCGGTTGAGTGTATGTTAAATCCAAAGGCAGTTATTGGTTTAAATGGTAACTAATGATATCTATTAGGCAAGCAGTTTATCAGTATTAAGTTCCTGTTATGATGTCATTCTCTTTATAACTGAAATTGTGAATTCCTGATCGCCAGTTCTTTCTGCAGAAATGACCAGCTTTACTGTTGATTTCTGACATTAAAGTATTTGATCCTTATACACATTCTCCGGGACTCTGTACATTTATTTGATGAGTATAATGCTTTAAAATATATGACAATAGCTGATGCAGAAATATGCAATAATATGAGAAGAATTTTAGTCAGGATCCATAAATATTATTCTATATTGTTTGGTCTTCCAAACTATTTCAATGTAAAGGTAAAGGTACTTTATATGTCACATACACATCCATGTCGTGAAAATCATTCTCTGCATTTAACCCATCCTATCCTGTAAAATGTAGATTGTTCCCTTACAGAAATGTGGCTGACCAAATATTTTTTATTGAGAAGCAGAATGTTGTTTGAAATGCAATGTGACTGAGCTGAAGCCAGCTTGAATAAATGGAGAACAATGGCGAGATGTTTTTCTAAGGCCATCATCTCAGTAAGATGTGATACCCTAGTCATTTGGTCCTCGAAGAGAAATAAACATATATAATGCTTAGACAAGCTGACGACATGTAACCGAATACTATTTATGTTGTAGCCATTGGTGATATTCAAACAAATGCTATGTATTTGGGCCAATAGGAAATCAGTGTTAAGTTGCTATTGTGATTTCATTCTCTGTAAAAAATGAAATGCTCTCCTTTGATCGAGAGCTTACTCATGTGGAACCTCGAGTTTAAGATTAAAGTCTATTGCGGCTTCTAAACATTCTCCGGACTCTGTTCACATTTATTTGATGAATGCCAAAAAAATACAAATCAGTACCAAGCCCATCGATCAACATTGTTATTCATAACTGCCATTATATGTTTGGAAGTAGAAGCAACGTATGTATACTATCTTACTATGTTGTTGTAGTTGCCCTAAGGTACAGAAATATTCGCCAAAGAATTGAGTCATAAGTATGTGTTATGTTCATTTTATATATATATTAAAGTGTGGTTTATCTCAATGTGGCATTTTCTTTTCTATGCAATTATTGAAAACAATGTGTCGTTTCACATAGCATAATGATTTCATAATAAGTTGGCTATGTCAATTTAAATAGCTATGCTTATTATGTAATGTTGACTGTACTGTTGTGTGATGGTAGGGCACAATTGCCTTAGCATAGCTTTCCCACTCTCCATCACTGTTTTGGAGAGCTCCGCCGGTGTGTTGGTTTGCGCACAGGTCTTTTCTCTGTTTGTTCACGATTCCCAAAAGTCTTGTTTTTTTCACCATCGATTGTCTTCCAGCGAAAGTGATGTGAAGAAGTTGTCTGTGGTCACATTTCTGCCTTTGCCCGTGAAATGCTCCATGAGTCTCTGACCGTCACTTGCCCGCTGGCCTGGTTTAATATTTTTCCAGGTATGGATAGACATTGAGCATGTATGTTTTTATGCACATTGGCAGCTAACCAAATTTTTATCCTAAATGTGTCCCATTTGTTTGCCAAGTTCTGAGTAAAAAGGCTTCCGTGTTAGAAAAATGTGCGTAAAGAATCGGCGGCTCGGGCAACATGTGGTTGGATGAACCATGTGCGCCCCCCTCCTCATCCACAGATCTGTACAAAGAGTTGCAAAGCTGCCGACAAGGCAGGATTAGAGAGGGAATTGTGAAGGGAGGAAAGTCTGGAAAAATCACAACAAAAACACAGACTTCTCTCTGAGGCATTTATGCGGCATAGCCTCAGAAAATGTTAATTCCGTATAGATCACAGTATAGTGCAGTATTTATGGTAGGCTTTACACCAATGCTTGTTAAACAAGATCAGTTTTACACAAAGAAACACATTAGAATGTATATTTCTTATCCTTGCATAGGCACATATCGATAAGCTTTTGTAATTTACCAAATAAAATTGTCTAAAAATTGAGAAATTGTAGAATAATATTTTTTGGTTTGTATTATTTAACATTAGTGTGTGTAGAAAAAAAATGACATCACAGAACATATGCTGTTGTATTTTCATTAATTTATTAGGCTCTGAAATAGGTTTTTGACTCAAGATCACGTATTGCAAATTAGTTGTGGTAGGCTATATACTGATGCTTGATAAATCTGAACAACTTTACACAAACAAACACATAAAGAGTGTATCTTTCTTATCCATGCATAGATAGGCCAATATGGATAAGCGGTTGTAAAAACCATCTAAAAATGGCAGGATTCTAGAGAAATATTTATTGGTTTGTTGGATGTATTATATAATATTGGAATATGAAGAAAAATAAATTATTGTATGAAAGAACAAATGCTACTCTATTTTTGTTCATTCATTACGCTCTGAAATTTCGACATGAGATCACATATTGCACATTAGTTGTGGTAGGCTATATACTGATGCTTGATAAACAATATCAGATTTACAAAAACAAACACATTCAAGTATATATTTCTTATCCATGCATAGATAGAGGCCTATATGGATAAGCTGTTGTAATAAGGCAAATTTGTCTAAAAATTGCAAAATTCTAGAAGATTATTTTTTGTTTTGTTGGAAGTATTATACACATATGTATCCTTGTTGCTAAATTAAATTCAAATTCAAATAAAGCTTTCCACCTGTAAACCCTGTTCTTCATCAACATTACACTTCTAAATCCCTGTTGCAATATTTTTTGAAATTAAAATGAAGCGCATTTTAATTCCGACATGGTGATTACAGCCTGGGTACCACAATTGGGTACCAACAGCTAAGTGGAATTAGGGGTAAAATAGTGTCTAAAAAATGTTTCTCTTTGAGATTTTAGGATTCTGACAATGTAACAATGTAAAATACAAATATTTTGGAAAATTCCAGGACTGCAGTGTCTGTAGTTTTAAAAATCACAGATTTATTTTAATTGCAAATTAAAAAAACTAAAATAAATGCTGCCTTTGGCATTTCTAGTGTTAAACCCACCACAGTTGTTTACTAAATGTCTTAGGGCCAGTTTCATGGACAAGGCCAAGCCTAGTCTTGGACTAAAAATGCAAGATCAATGGAGATTTTCATTCACTTTGATTATTTAGTGAAGATCTAGGCTTAATCTGTGTCTACGAAACCGGCCCATAATGTATCACTGCACCTTTCCACCCCCCTCATTCCCTGTTTGCACCTGTTTTGTGTTTGTTGTTAATGTCCATGTATAGCGTCTGTCAGTTTGGTTAGTCCTTGTGAGTGATTGTCTGCATGTAAATGCGTCCCATCTTCAGTATCTACAGTGTATTCATGTAAACAAGTATACAGTAGTTGCTATATTTATTCTGCCTTGCAAGGCGAACTGAATTTTCTTTGGGTTTCACTGTTGCCCAAAGCTTTATTTACTGAGTACCTTGTTAGCGCTTGTTGCTTGTACGCTACCAGAAAGTACAGCATTGTAGCAAGCTATCCTGCGTGTGACTCCTGCCTCCTCCCACCTTTACACACAGTCTTTCAGCTGAGGGGTGTATTGGCTTATCACAGTTAACCAAAGCTTACAGTGAATTACATGAGTATATCATTTGTTGTGTTAAAAAGTATAAGATAACACATCCTAGATCTGAATGAATGAACTAATCGTGTTAAATACTTTTGTCTTTACAAAGTTGAATGTGCTGACAACAAAATCACACAAAAATTATCTATGGAAATCAAATTTATCAACCCATGGAGGTCTGGATATGGAGTCACACTCAAAATCAAAGTGAAAACCAAACTACAGGCTGAACCAACTTTGATGTAAAAAGTCAAAATGAGGCTCAGTAGTGTGTGTGGCCTCCATGTGCCCGTATGACCTCCATACAACGCCTGGGCATGCTCCTGATGAGGTGGCGGATGGTCTCCTGAGGGATGTCCTCCCAGACCTGGACTAAAGCATCCGCCAACTCCTGGACAGTCTGTGGTGCAATGTGGCGGTGGATGGAGCGAGACATGATGTCCCAGATGTGCTTAATCGGATTCAGTTCTGGGGAACGGGCGGGCCAGTCCGTAGCATCAATGCCTTCCTCTTGCAGGAACTGCTGACACACTCCAGCCACATGAGGTCTAGCATTGTCTTGCATTAGGAGGAACCCAGGGCCAACCGCACCAGCATATGGTCTCACAAGGGGTCTGAGGATCTCATCTTGGTACCTAATGGCAGTCAGGCTACCTCTGGCGAGCACATGGAGGGCTGTGCAGCCCCCCAAAGAAATGCCACCCCACACTATTACTGACCCACCGCCAAACCGGTCATGCTGGAGGATGTTGCAGGCAGCAGAACGTTCTCCACGGCGTCTCGAGACTCTGTCACGTCTGTCACATGTCTGTCTCATGCTACCACTAGAGTGAAAGCACTGCCAGCATTCAAAAGTGACCAAAACATCAGCCAGGAAGCATAGGAACTGAGAAATGGTCTGTGGTCACCACCTGCAGAACCACTCCTTTATTGGCGGTGTCTTGCTAATTGCCTATAATTTCCACCTGTTTTCTGTATTTTATCCACCTGTATTTTTTAAGTAGGGTGAAGTCAGCTAAATTGGGCCATCAGATAAAATGTGCCACACTGTAAAAAATTGCTGTAAATTTACAAGGAAATTCTACAGTAATATACTGTTTTCTTGACATACAGCAAATTACTGTAAAAAAAGTGTTAAGGGTGTTTCAGCACCTCCCTCTGCAAATATTTGTAATTACAGTATTTAACTGTAAACTAGTACACCAGGGACTAGTTGATTAGTAGACAAATTGAATCAGGTGTGCTAGCTTAAATACAAGGACTGGCTGGTGGTACTTGCAGAGAGGTTAACACCTGATCACAAATGTTTCCATCATAGCAAATATCTGGTCTCGTAAAATTGTTTGAAAACAGATTCTACATTTTGCTCTTTGCTTGCTAGTTGTTAGTGTATTTAAGATTAAACTGTTCAGATTTATAAACATGAAAGCTTCAAAAGCCAGGTCGATGATTTTTTTTGTCTTAAATAACATTAAGCACATTATGCCTGATATTTTTAAAATAGTTAGAAACATGGTTTCAAAACAAAACTCCTGTGGGTAGTAAGATACTGGACTATTTGTTGATCTATTGAGTATTTGAAGAAATTAAACAAGTGATTGGTGCGGAAAGCAAATTATCCAGTGTTATTTTACACATTGTAATATTAGCCAATGCAAATTCTTACATTGAAGTCAAATTGTTAACCTAATGAAATACTTAAAACATTCACGAATCAATATATACTGATCATATTTCCCAGCAGTCTCTACTGCAGGTACATTTGTGCATTGTTCTTAATGTTTGTACACATGTATGATACATCATTTACTTAGTTATTTTACTGCCATTCAATTTTAAGTGTTTAGCGTTAAAAGTAAGTGGAACATGTTAATTTGACTTAGTGCATCCATGATGACAAAACCGTTCCAGTTTAGATACAGTTTTGGGAGGAAACTGTAGCTTGTTTGCAGGTGTCTGCGATTCTGCTGATTGCAGCTATGAGTTGACAACTCCCTTTTGGGGGAGTTCATACTCAACCTTTATTCCAGCAAGTGAGAATCCACTATTCTAGTGTACATTTGCTTGTAGGGCTAATAAGTCCCAGGTTTTTGCTGCAAAACGGTAGCTGCAATGCAGCTTGTCTGGCTAGAAAACAGGGAGGAACAATAGTGTATGATCTATACAAATGAACCTAGTGTGGGGGCGTGATATGACACCGACTTCAAGAAACAGGACACAAATGTAATGCTTATTCTTCTTTGGGGTCAATGGCAGACAGCAACCAATTTAAGGTGCAAATACCACCATCAACTGCACCAGAGTGTGAGGCCAGTCACTAATGCTTATTCTGTTTATACAGTTTAACCATATCAAAAGGAACAACACTGTCTATAATGGTTTGCTAAAAAACTGACTGAACACCACCCAGGTGTGCCATGCTCTTTTTTAATTAATACCAGGTGTGCCATGCTCTTTTTAATTAGTAACAAGTAACCAACCATGACTGTACATGTTAGTGATCCAGATATGGTAATTTAATTTCATTAATTGACATAGGTTCTAACATAATTACCTACAGGCTTAGATTACATTCTGTCATGATATGTTAACTCCTGCCATTCATTGAACACTTTAACCACTAAGTCACACTTTATTCCATGCTAAACCACATGTCAGAGTTAGTAAAACTCCACACTGTGGTGCCTTCTAAAGTGATGTGCAGTTGCTTCAAAGCAATTCATGAGACTGCACATCAAATGCATTGTAATCTGGAAGTAGCATATAGCACTACTGTCAGATCTGTTGGGACCTCAGGTAATGACCAAAGTACTTTTCTACTACCTTTTCTGTTATGGGAGGTCAAATTTTGTATTACAGTGGATTTGTATATTCAATCACTGTCACTTAATTTTATTATGCATTATATTAACAAATGAATATATCTATGTAAATGCAAAAAAAAATAATAATCATTGTAAAATTAGAACCTGCAATGGAGCATGCTGGGAATTATTATTATATGTGGTGTGGCTAACAGTGAGATTTAGACACTTAGACCAAAACTAAAGTAATATTTCTGTCATGAATTTGCTTGATACAGATCATTTTGAGATTTACAATATGTTGCTTTTAAGATTTTGGAAACATCAGCTGCTTTACCTACAAATTAAGAAAATTAAGAAAAGCCGGAATATGTTTGAAACACATTTTTCTGCACACATCATCATACTATTTGATAGAACAATCAATATTTTTTTATCTATTCTAAAAAATTGTTTTTTGCCTTTTTTAACTTTACTCTGATTGATGATGCTTTGTTATATTTTTAAGTTAACACGGGTGTACATCCAACTGTTTTGGAGTGATTGTGATATACAGAATGAAAACTCTGCTGTCAGTAAATACTGTAAATGTAATACCATACAGTAATACATTGTAATGCAATAAACAGTACCAATGCTGTAAATATGCAGCACTTTACTGGCAACTCTGCTGCCAGTAATCTACTGTAAACATCAGAAACTACAGTAATGAGCTGTAAAACTGAAACACATTACCAATGCTGTAAATATACAGTACTTTACTGGCAACTCTGCTGCCAGTAATCTACTGTAAATGTAAGAAAATACAGTAATGAGCTGTAAAATAGAAACACATTACCAATGCTGTAAATTTACAGCACTTTACTGGCAATTCTGGAACATTGTGTGCCAACCATAATAGCAAAGCCCTTTCTGTTTGGTGTTAGCCTCCATGGACTGTGGGACACGCTTACTAACTTTTGGTCTTCTTACATATAAGCCAAGTAAAGAGTTTTCATCCAAATTTGGTTGATCCATTTTGCTATGTTAAATGTCTTTCAAACACAGACATTTCTTGTGAAAAACAAAAATGATAATATTTAATTACTGATTCATGTTTAAAGATTTGTAACCTTTACAGAAAGAAACATCAATACACAGCTGCCAGTAATTTACTCTAGATCTCTAATAAATACAGTAGTGAGCTGTATTGTTAGAATACAGTAATGAGCTGTAATCTTGTTCACAGCAACACTGCTGTAATTAAACAGCTCTTTACTGGCAACTCAGCTGCCAGTATTTTACTGTAATTTTACAGCAACATTTTTTACAGTGCAAATAATGTTGTAGGGTCCTATATTTTAATATCTTTACAACAAATCACTGATCTTGCATTGTTGCTTCAACACATTGTGGACTTGTAACAAGAGTTTTGATTGGTCTGAGTTTTCTAGGCAGGGAGAGCAGAAAAATTACATTAGATCACATGCAAAGCTTATTTGATGGTATTATAAGCCCTTTACCAAAAAGTGGCCCATTTTAGCTGACTTCACCCTAGCTTTCTTACACAAGATAGCACTCACTATATTACAAGCTCAGAATAAGATCCTTTCTCCTTCGTAGAGCCCAACTGTTGTGGCCACTGATCTTCATTGAATGGCACCATTCTCCAGCGCAATATGGTGGAGAACCCCGCATGCCATAATTATGTTGCAGGCCTGCTCTGGTGTGTATAGCAATACCCCCACCCCGCCCCGCTTACCCAAGACAGAGCCACCTGCCCTTGAGCAAATGGATCACTCCAATGTGGTTTGTGTGCGTGTGTGCGCACTGTTGAACCTGCGCTCCAGTTTGTTTGGGGATTTGCAGTGCGCCCTGTAGCCTTGATCCAACGCTGCAGTTTAAAAAATAAAGTTGCGTGTCCCACCCGGCCACCGGCTACCATATTCAGAACAAACATCCTGGCATCACATATGATCTGAACGTTGATTGAATTAAAGTTTTTGCAATTGATAAATGCGTAATCATTCATGGATGGTGGATACAGATGCAGTACAATCAAATGCCCGATTCACATTAGTTGGAAACCCAGCAATCTCATAAAATTGTCTTTTAATCATAGTTTGAATATAACAGAAAGGGATTTCATAGCCGCCAAAACTGCTGGCATACTTCGACTTTTGTTGGCTACGATATACCAGACCTGTCCCTGATCTCCTGCTGAAAGGTCCCAATGTAGAGAGCGCGCATTAAGGTCCTTCAGATCTGCCATCGCTTCAACTACAGGACTGCCAAAGCGCTTGTTTAACCTGTTAGGGATCGCCCCCTAATTGTCAAATTCTCCCTAAAAAAACATACCCAAAGTTAAACTGTTGTTACACTGGACCTGAGGCAAGAAAAAAAACATATGGTTGATATTTTTCTTTAAAGAAAAGACTTTGACATTTTTAGATATGTAAAATTCATTTCAAACAAATATACACAGTGAATATGGCACAAGATGAAATAAAGAAAATGCGTAATTATTTTCTGTTTTTATTTTTCTACATCCTATTTGAAAGAACCCTACAAAGCTATATATTAAGATAGGACACTGGATCCAATTCATATCATGTTGGTAAGGAGCTGGCCACATAAGTCTAACATTTCAGAATGATTGAGTGAACAGCCAATGAGCTATAGCTTTGTTTGTGAAACTATATTTTTAGAAAAAATGCATCGTGATGACGTTTGCATCCGGGTCCTGAGACGAACAACACATTTCTTTCCTGAATTATCTCTGTCAGTCTTCAGTTAAAATTGTTAATCTTGCAAATTTTTAAGATCTCTGTTTCATAAGGATGACGTATATGTCGAAATTGCTAAGCTTTTGGACACTTTTCACATCCGTCTTTCGTTCAGAAGTGCAGGCCAAATACACTAGGTTGATCATTTATTTATGAATACATTTAACAGTCCGGTAAGAAAATGCTATTTTTACATTCAAGATGGATTGTACCTGGGAAAACTATGCTTTAAGTCATTACTGGGACCCTTTGATGACCAAAAAGAAGGATGTTATGACCGTAAGTAAAATATTTTGTACTAAAAGCTTAACATAAGTGACGTGTGCTAACCTGTATTTCCTAAGTAAAATGTAATTGTTTTCAAGACGTATATAACATGTATATATAACCTAGAAATAGGACTTGTGAACCAGTTTTTGGGGGTGGTGGGGGGCAAAAATCTCCTGCCAGCGGGATGGTGCTCCCTAAGTAGTTAAATAGCTAATATATATATATATTATTTGATTGAAATTGTTGTTTGCCGAATTTCTGCCCTCATGTTCTAGGCCACCCCGAAGTGAAAGGGAAAAAATAAACCACTTAATGGCAATGTGCGGTATATAATTAATTAGTAATTCTGAAATGTAATTTGCAATATGGGGTAGTTGCGATGCAGACACATTCATCAATGATCGTTGGTTCAACAATTCACTGAACCGGGTGGCTATACCATGAACACCGCTAGTCACACTATAGAATTTGCGTACACAAAGTCAGACCAGACGTGAGATTTTATCGCAGCCTACGATCACGTTCAAATTGATAAATCCCTTGCTTTGCGCAGGAATCGCCGTACGCCTGTTTTAGGTCGCACGTTTCATAAATGAGGGCCAATAGGAGCAGTGTTACTGAATGTTTATTCATGAGACAAACAGTACCTCCAAACAGAACCTCCAGAGAGGACGTCAAACAGACAAGGAGTAGGCAGAGAATAGTCAAGGAACAGGCGGGGGTCAGATAACAGCGGAGATACTCAGACAGACAAGGACTTGGCTTGGAGACAGGTAGTCGGACGGGCAAAAGACGGTACACTGAAAATCAGGTTCTCCTCCAGGCAGGTGTCTGGCTTCAGAACAGGTTCTCCAACAAGCCTAGAAGTGGGAATAATACAGAGCAGAGGTACCAAAGGGATAATCCAAATATCAGAAACGAAGTGAACAATTCCAAAAGATCAAACCAGATGACATTCAAACTTGTAGATAAACGCTCAGAATGCAAGGTTACTCACAATACCTCGCAATGAGGTGATGGATTGTGGGTGCATATATACAGACCAAAAGGTAGCAGGTGTTGTCAATCAGGTGGATAGGACCTCATGATAGCGATGCGTTCGAGACAGTTGGGAATGCGGGTATAGCCATGTGAGACCAGAATATGTAGGATCAGAGTGAGGGCAGACAATGTAAGAGTGTATATTTTCAAAAATAAAGCTAATTCACAAAGTGCAACATCAGATAATTTTACAACTTGCACAAAATTTGGTGAAACGCTATGGTTATGTACTTTCCCATATCTTCCACGACCACATTAGTAAGTAATGCACACAAAATTACATTCAACTCAAGTTGGTTTTGAAGAACAGAAAGTCCATGCTGTTCTCTGCTCTTCAACCAAACTTTTTGCCATGCCCTTCTTTTATCATTTATTTTTTATTCCTTCACAAGCAATTAGTGCCACAAAGAAAGCAATTTCTTCCTCTGAATCCATGTTTTTGGCACTGGAACTTCATGCGATTTCTTCGGAATTTGGCAGTTCGTAAAATTGTATAACACTGCGTCCATACAATTCTCGATTAAACTCACTCGTAAAGTGTGCGTGGACATACGATAATCCATCCGTCAGAATTTGCACCGTGTACGCCTGCCTTAACACAGTTTCATTTTCCAAACTTAGGAACATAAGCAAAAACAAGGGATTACAATAGATCAAATTTATTATCTACTGAAGTATAAATACATTTCTTATCTAACCCAAAACTCAAAAACATGTTTTCCTGTCATTCTTGACAAATGTCTTACCACCCAAATTGACCAAATGTTCTTTAAACATTGTTGATAAAATCTCATTTAATTTAATTCCAAAAATCTAAATGGTCGATACTACACACTCGGCCAAAGAATAAATATAAAATTGTAGCAGTGTAGACAATGAGGATGAGAAGATAGATCCAAAAACAGATAAAATCCAACTTGTTTGCAAAACTATAGTGCCTTGCTTTTTTCTGCTCTTCTGCATGCTTTTCTTCAAGATACTTGACCACCATCTGTAGCGGTGTATACTCTACTTCTGAAGCTTTAAGTTCAGACGTGGAATCTACACAAAGTAAATGACAGCAAATTAAGTAAACATTACGCATTTAAATACAAAAGGTACATATTATCTTTAACAAAATCATTGACATTTTTGTTTTTATAAAATAATACTGTGCTCATTTATGATGATATTTTGACATAATGATCAGTTTATGTTTGAAACTTATGAAGATTTTGACATCTTCAAAAATCTAATTATAGATATCCTAAAAATATACTGACAAATATACTTTCATGATCAAGTTAATATTTGGGGTAGAATGATGACAGTGTACCTTCATCCCCATTCTGTTGAGTGTTTGCATCCTTAGTAAGTGGTGACTCTCTGGAACTGGAGAGGAAGGGAGGCAGCAGAGTGCCACAATTAGCCAAACGCGTGGTCATCAGAGACTGCAGCGTGCTCACCACCAAGAAGACCAGACAGAAACAGAAGTGGTATTCTGTCAACGGAAGAGAGCAGCAGATGGAGAGAATTAGTGCTTTATGGAAGCAGAGAGGTCGGCTGTTTGATATGTGAAGCTGGCTTCAATATGCTGCCATCACTATGTCTGTTGCATGCCAGGCTAGAACACATAACCCTCTGCTGTTCACAAACATGGGACTTCTCTTTTTTGGTGTTAATGACAGAAAAGTATAAAGCACAGATTAGAGAGACAAGTAGTGGGAGAGAGAGAGGAAGGGCAGAGACTGGGGGCTTGTGTGGTCGAGAGTCAAGAGCTTGGATCACTACATCAATCTCTCACATGATTGTTCTCTTGTGTAGCTGAATTGGCAACATGGATTGAAATGACCATGCTGTTTCATTCTGGTTCAGTAAACACAACACTCACGAAGGAGGGGGCTGCACTGGCCCCCAGCAGGCAGAATGTTTGTGAGGATGATGAGGAACATGATGAAGCTGAGGACCAGTGTAATCTTGAAGGAGACACGCTCACCACCCCCAAGTGGCAGAGCATAGCTCACTATGTCACTCAAGATTATCAGTATACTGGGTAAGACCAGAGACAAGAATAGGACTTCAGACCGCATTGTCAGTGACACCTGTGAAGGAAATGTTTATTTTTTTAGTTATTTCATCTAATACAGTTTGTTGTTATACAGTATATTGAAATGGGGAAAGCATTAGCATCTGCCTATCGTCTATCCCCTTTTATCGGCCACTTCTAGTGGTTGGAGAAATGAGTCTCCACAAGTTCAAAATTGACATTCAATGAAAAACAATAGTACAGTTTTGCAATCAAGTATACCTTTTCAGCTAGACATCCACCAATTTTCATACAAGTATGCATTTTAAGTTATTTGTTTTTCTTACTACTTTAAAGGTGTTGCATCATTATTGTGAGTGATAAGTTGCAAATTGTAGAATTTTAGTTGGGTGACAGACACTACCTTATGTAATATCCTGTTTTTAACCTCTAAAATATTAGCCAAATTGCTTAAGTGCTTAGTTGTCTAAATGTCCATATACAGTTGCAATTAAAACTAGACCCCAACATTTTCGAGAAACTGCTAATTTTGATTTTAATCGAGCAATCACTCGAGCAATTTTCACAACTTGGCACCTCAAAAATGTGTTTGCAGCCATTGACGGCATCTTTTTTGTGAGACGTGGTTGGAGGAACTGTTTGCGAGCCACTCACCATCCCACAGGTCTTTTTATTAAAAAGAAAGTTATATCATGTAATCATGCACGAACAGAATTTGAAATATTACAGAATAACAATTGAAATAACTTGCATTTATCAAACTTCCAACTTCAGTGTAGCTCTTACAAAAATACACGTGACGTGACCTTGCAGCACTCCACACTCCACAAACGCGTTCGTCCAATCAGCTGCCATGTGTTGCGTTTGTCACGCTCATCCCGCTTGTAATTTCTGGTAAGTTTTTTAACATAGGTGTTGAAGATTTTCACAACGGCAGTAAGTGGTCTGTGCACATTAGCAGTGTACCGACGAAACGTGCAATGCACACACGTACCGAAACGAGACAAGTGAACCGAAGGGTTTGGATGTTTTTTCATGAACCGTGCCACCCCTAACATATATATATATATATTTATATATGTGTATATATATATATATATATATATATATATATATATATATATATATATTGTGGACAGTTCAAGTTCAGTTTGGGAAGGTTGGGATGGGGAGGAAAAAAGTTCAGCAGCGAGCCCTGCATGCATTGCCCCATAGCTATGTTGTGCCCTGAAAAAAATACATAATTGATAATGTAGCCATGACAAGTAATTTGTTTGAATGAAATGAAAATGTCATATAATTAACGTTTTATTGTACTTATTTACTGCAAAAAACACATTGTTCTTAAATTGAGATGTATATTTGTGAAATTGTGCACTGTCTCTTTAAAATTTCTAATTTGGAATCATATAAAACCAAGTTTAACTTGGTAAAGAGATACAGGTAAATAAACAACATGAGTTATAAAACAAAATGGAATTTGAGTCCTAGTAATGCTACTGTAATTAATGGAAATAAATGAAGAACAAATACATGTGTTCACAGTGCATGTTTATTGGCACAAATAGGCTACACACTGAGTGTTTCCTGGCGAAATTTATGTGTGTAAAAAAGTGAAAATGACCAAAATATGCATTCTCATCGAGGGTTAATGTACATTGGAAGTTTTTTGTGACAATATGCAAATTGGAATAACTGCCCAAAATGTATCTTTTAAATGAGACACACGTTGTAAACTACATAATACAAAAACTCCTGTTTCAGAGTGAGAAGATCCAATGTGAGCTTTAAATTGTTTTACCACTGAACAGTTCTTTGTACAGCTAGCAAAAAATAATTGTTTGCCCCATACATTTTGATAGGTTTTGGTATAATGCCATTATTTTTATGCTTCCAATTTTGCTACCTGAATATAATGTATTATTAATGTATTTATTTTATGCTGTTCTGATTACAGAATTGCTCATTTTAATTGTGGCTACTTTGGCGCTGTCATTTAAAAAAAAATGTATACAACTTAGAAACGTCCAATGACAACATACTGAAGTGAAACTGAAACACCAGTGAAAAGAGGATAGATTAGGGTTAATACCCATTTGCTATATTCTACAAGACCCATTATTATATTTTCTACTCTGAGGTAAATTTGACTATATTGTGCTTGGGCAAGGCACTTTAACCTAGTTGCTCCCAGGTCATTGCTATAAATATATAAAAAAATTGAATGAAATCAAAGCCCACTAATGCAATATTGAAGTTATATATAAATGTCTCATATGTCCTTAAAGCGTATTATTATTAAACCAATAGCTCATTGGCTGTTCACCCCATAGTTCCAAAATGTTGGACATATACAATCCCCTGGAACACATGACTAGATACAGAAATTATACATTTTCTTTATTTCATCTTGCCATATTCACTGTGTATTTATTCAAAAAATAAATTTTACTATTACAAAAAATTAAAAGTTTTTCCTTTTAAAAAAACATCAACCATATGTATGTACTTGCTTCAGGTCCAGTGCTACAAGAGGTTAACTTTAAGTATGTTGTTTTAGGCAGAATTTGACAACCGGGGGCAATCCTTAACAGGTTAAAGACTTACAAAAAGATGCATGCAAAAGCTTTAGACAAATTTGAACATTATATTTATCTATTCTGTAACAATACTATCATAAGCCAAATGTTATTTTCAATTAAGATATTAGATTCATTAAATTACACTCTTACATTGGTTAACATGCCAGGATGGGCACAAAAGCAATCAATCAGAAAACATTTTTTTTTTAAATTACTCTGTAGATCTGACTGTAGATTCAGTAATGGGATAGTTTAGTTGTCACTTCAGATGTGTTCAGAAACAGATTTTAAAGCTCCTGCAAAGTCAAAGTTGTTTATTTATCATATGTATCGAATAACATACATCATCCTATGTAGAGAAATTCTTTTTGACATGGCACGGCGATTTTATGTAGTGGGCTTAAAAACAAGAACTACAACAATATAACAATTTTAAAATAATAATGACAATAGTAATAGTAATACTAAAACGCTACGTACTAAGCAGTGGTTTGGAAAGTGTACAACAGTAGAAGTAGTAAATATTATAGATTGGCATGGAAAAATTGCTTTTAAAGGTGCATTTGAATTCTGCTACATCAGATGTAGAGAGCACTGAATTAGAATAGTATTTATATGTAAACATTTCCACCATCTTGGATGTATTCCTGTAGGATGGTAATAATATAATGACAATACTATTGTAACATCCAGGCCAATGTATGCTGGCATTACCATATGACTGAGAATGAACTCATTACTTTATAGTTGTTTTCGTTTTTGCATATATTTTTGTATATTTCCAATATATAACAGAGTTATAAGCTATAAGTCCTAAGCCATAAGCTATTGCTTATGCTGATGTTATAATATAAGAACTGTAAGGCCTCTCTCTCCCCTATGTCACTCTTTGCCTTGCTTCCTTGTCTACTCTCCTAAAGGAAAGTCTTATCTGGCTTGACCCTGAATCTTCTCCGTCTGTCTTACATGTCCTTGAATCTTCCAACAGGCCTCAACTATAGCTATACAACTCTCTCTAATAGTAATACCACTCTAAACTGTCCAAACTGTATTTATACATGATTATATGGAATATACTTCTCAACAATGCCAATGCTTTGCATTGTATATTTGTTTTCTGTTATTTATGTATACTGTCCCTTTAAGTTCATGTGACACCTCTTTCTGGTTTGGCCATTTCTAGGATAGGGTTTAGGTTAGGCTGGTATCTTGTAGATCTGATGATTAAGGATTACGTTCAGCCATGATGTATTAGCCTGTTAGTTTGCTCTTGATAAATGGTGGCCAAACTAGAGAGAGGTGTCGGTCATTGATTATCTGTACCACGTGTGGTAAGGCTGTCCGGGAGCTAAACTAAAAATGTAAGTTGTGAAAAGAGTGTTGTTCAAGTGTGGAA
Source organism: Umbra pygmaea (assembly GCA_016801145.1). Classification (NCBI taxonomy): domain Eukaryota; kingdom Metazoa; phylum Chordata; class Actinopteri; order Esociformes; family Umbridae; genus Umbra; species Umbra pygmaea. The sequence goes on along the minus strand of JACXGM010006563.1, from coordinate 13,596 downwards.
GTTTATGCGTACGCATTTTACTTGTATGCTAGCTGTCAGTGTTTATGCCACTGTGAGAGGATTGTAAACTATATAAGTATACTCGTTGTGCACTCACAGTTACTCGTTCACCTGCTACTGTACTAGGTTGTAAAGAGTGTGGTATTGAAGGAACTTCAAAGGCTATACAATGAACCGAAACACACATGAGACCTTTTATAATAAACAGTTAAGTGGTTGGTTGAAATCAATGTCGTCAGTAATGTGATTGTATATTATCTACTAAATCTGCCAAATTGTCTGAGTAGCCTATATTTCTGCGTGCTTGATGACATAAAAAATTGCAGGACCATGGACAGCGCCATCGATCCTGCGCTGTAGTAGTCTTGCAAGCCATATGGCTACTTCCGCAATCTTTGATTGGCTGCAGTATAGATGTCTGGACAACTTCGCATGAAATTTGCAGCGCAGGGGATGGACTGGAAATGTAGGAAAGGGAAGGGACATCACTGCCTTTTGCTACTGCTCTATAAAAGCATGAGCACAATTCCTGCCAAAGTTTCCACGCCTACTACCCAAATTAGTGATTGGTTGTAAAAGTTGTTTGTGTGAAGAAAACACTCACCGGAACATTTTTTTCTCTATTTCCAAATGGCAAAAAAACTAGCCTTCTGAACAGACCCAAGGTCTGGCCATGCAAGACTAGCGCTGCAGCAGCACCAGTTGGAAGTGATGCCAGCTCTTGTTTTGTAATAGTGAAAAATTAATTAATGATCAGCTGGCTTGACTACCAATGCATGACATGTTTGAACTTCTTATTTTGGAAAGAAACAGTGCCCAGCTGACTGCCTTTACCCATAGCAACTCGAATAGATCCAATTAACCACGAGACGTTTAGAAAAATATCAGCGCAAAAAGAACTAACGATGAGCTTCTTGGCTAGCAAATCAAACTTTTCTATAGGAACTATTTCTTTGTGGATGTATGAAATAGTATGAATAAATGTATCAAACAAACATTTTTCATCAAAATATTTCACTGTGGTATAGTGTTATTTTGGAAACATAATCATTGTGGTGAATGCTTATGGTAAATCCCCAGGACCTTACTAACCGATAGATAGTTGCGTTGATTATTGTCTCCTTCAGATTTGAGCATCACTCCATTTGTTATCCAGTCCCCACTGTTTGCATCAACCATAGTCACATTTCCGAAGATCAGGAGCATTCCACATTCTGTAAAAGCAGATACAGTAATTTACTCATCTGAGCATTACAGTATGGAGGCATTACCGAAATAGCAAGTGCCTGTCCTAAACAATAAAAACATGGGTAAAGTAGTAAATGAATGGCAAAGTTATCCACATTAAGACATAACATAGCATTTTGATATAGTGTAATTGAATTAGTAATGCCACTATTTCCAATGAGATGTGTTTGTCCCGAACCTAGAATGCCAAAGTTAATGTTTGAGAAAAACATATTGTGGGTGTAGGGAAACATATTTGTAGATATTTAGACATGTTATCCAATATTGTACTTTGGCTAAAGTGTATGTAAATGTCTGACTTCAATTGTGAATCCTGTGGAGTTGTTGTACATAGGGCTGTAGAACCCAACAGAAATACATGTTGTAATTGTTAAAGAAATGTTAAACTTTAAGAATCCTCCAAGAAATTTTACTGCATAATGCATTCATGGACTTAAATGAAATACCACCTATGTCGAGTCCAAGACAAGTCCAAGACCAGTCAAGACCAAGTCCAAAGAGGTTTGAGTCCAAGACAAGACAGAACAGAAAAAAAGTCTTATGTATGACAGTATCAAGTCAATCATTTAGGGTTATTATTTGTTGATCTAAAAGCAAAAATAATTTCACAACACCCAGGATTTGTAAGTATAGCCATTTCTCCTTGATATCATCTATTCTAATGTAAAGACAACAGAATGACATATGGTGATACCTCATATTAGCTGTGTTAGGACTGATACAAACACTGATCCACAACTATTACCACTGCTAGGTACTAGTACTGAGCATTTGAGCAACTAAATGACAAGCTTCACTCCAGATGTAGTGTAGAAATGAAGTGACCAGTATTACAGAGTGTACTCCTATGGTTGGTTTATGCCTTCCCTGAAAAGAATATTGTTATATAATTTTGATATAATAGGAAAGACGTATTTTCAGAAAACATGTGTAATTTAACATATGTTCTTTTAATTTTAGAACAAAGTGCTGAATTTTAAAATCTGCTCTCAATTTAAAACTGAGGAAATCATCACTGATGTCAGATAACATTACCCAACTTTCATGCAAATATGACACACAGCTAGCTACCACCATACATAAATTATCGAACTTATAACTTTATGCCATGATGTTAGCCTGACACAAAGTTTACTTACAGTCATATGCAAATGTTTAGGCACCCCTGAAAATTTCCATGAGTTTCATTTATAAATATTGGGTGTTTAGATCAGCAATTTCATTTTGGTCTATTAAATAACTGAAGGACACAGTAATATTTCAGTAGTGAAGTTAGGTTCATTGGATGAACAGAAAATGTGCAATTAGACAGGTGCATAAATGTGGGCTGTTTTTGACCATTCTCACCATCCTTTGTCTCTCTGATAATTTACTTGGTCTGTCACTTCTGGCCAAGAACTGTCCCTGTGGTTTTCCATTTCCTCACCATGTTCCTCACAGTGGACAATGACCGCATAAATCTCTGCAATAGCTTTTTGTAGCTTTACCCTATACCATAATGTTGAACAATCTTTGTTTTCAGGTAATTTGAGAGTTGTTTTGAGGCACCCATGTTGCCACTCTTCAGAGGAGAGTCAAAAAGAACAACTTGTAATTGGCCACCTTAAATACCTTTTCTCATGATTGGATGCACGTGTCTATGAAGTTCAAGGCTTAATGAACTCACCAAACCAATTGTGTTCCAAATAGTCAGTGCTTACAGGTATTCAAATCAATAAAAATTACAAGGATATCCAAATGTATGCGTCTAATTGTTTTGATGCATATAGCACATTTTCTGGGTAGTGGGCAGTATGTCCATTTTACTAGGGTGGTGGTTTGAGTTGGGTGGACCTGAATTGGGTGGGCCGTGACCGGCCTCACACTCCGGTACAGATGGTGGCAGTATATGCACCTTAAAACATTCAGTATACTCGCTGTTCCCGACCTGGCGCGCGACAATGTGACGTCATGGGAGTGCCGTAACTATTTATATTTGCGCTTGGTGCTCGCAAAACTAGTTGCACTTTTCTTCTGAACAGCGGTGTCGCAATTGAGAAAAGGCTACCGACTTTGCTAGTTCTACGGACTACAAGAAGAAGAAAAAGGTAAACGATGACAGAACTAGCAGCAGCATTGACGATAATGTCAACAGTGGCTAAGATGATCTTAATTGTGTTGTTATGAACCAATTACTGTTTCATTATGAACCATAAACTGTGTTATTATGAATCGTTTACTGTGCCCTCAAACTCACCCATACTTCCAGTTTCCGCTTGGTCGCACGCCGCTGAAAAAAAAAGTGTTGAGCGACCTGTGCTTGCACACTCTAAATCCTTGCGGGCCAGCAAAAGGTTGTGAACTGCAAGTATACTGAGTTCTTAAGTCAGTTGCAACCTGCCATTATACCCATAGAAGAAGAGAGGTGCGGTTCATTATGTTCATTCTCAGCGTCATAAGTGGGATTGGGGTTGCTCGCGCACTTGTTGCATGTTCTCCAGAAAAGAAGTAAGTCCTTGTGTGTTATACATATGTTGAAGTATAGTTGATGAGGCATATGGTTACTATAGTGAACGTGTCCACGCCGTGTTAGAGCGTGTGTATCTATCCTATGATGTAAGACGTTGTGCAATCCTATACCTGTATGTTAGAATGCTGCAATATAAAAGGAGTGAATTTTCTCTGGGACAAGATATTCTATTAAAATAAGCAGAAGTTCTCCTTGCTTCAGTCTCTCTCCTTCCACAACCACGACAACCAAAAGTGTGACATCCCCAGACAGGCCATGTTTTTGTTTTAGCCCTGAAATTACACAACTGATAAAAAAAACAATGGCTTAAATGTAGTTTACTAATTAAATTGGGTGTGATAGTTCATGGTTAAAACTTAAAATATGGCCTGTCTTGGGAGGCCCGAGGAGGGGTTTCATTATGCACTATACAACCATGACTGAATTCACAGGCGCCCAACCTGCACAAGGAGTCACACAACTTGACAAGGTAATTGTGTGGATCAGAAGCGAGGAGCAAGGTCATCGCACACCTGATCAACTGTATTTCAAGTTCTTCACCAGGATAACAGGAAATGTCATCAACAGGCTAAATCCGAGAATAGATGTCATGAAGTTGTGGACTGCTGAGATCCTGAAATCACACCCTCATGCCCAGCAATGACTCACCATTCATGACTGTCTATGATTGTTTAAAATAGACAACTGAGTTACAGTTTTTGTATTTTCCTAGTAGTGTAATGGTGGACGTTTCCTTTCTGATATCTGAGAAACCTAGTCAAAACCAATTGTGAACCACTACAGCTCTACAGCTTAATGTATCCAGTGATCAACCAAACACCAGAAAGCAAATTATATACAACATGCTAAATATGTCAACCCAAAACTACCTCTGTAACCAGAAATCTGGAGATTAAGTATCATGTAGAGAGATTAGTTATTGAGCAAGTAAATTCTATGGAGGACAAATACACAAATTATTGCAGTACACTCATAAAGAAACATTGCTAATTGTTAGCAAGAAAGATGCACTTACCATTAAGTTCCCACGCATTAATAGCAATGGAGCATACATCTGAAGAAAAGGGGTATTTATAGAGGTTGACCTCACAGTCCACCACAGTGTTCATGATGACCATGTGCTCTACAGTCCCGTTACTGTACACCAGCAAATCCTGGTTGCCCGGCTCTGTTGTTGTTTCCACTCTATAAATAAGAGAGTCGAGAAACAGAAAATAAAGCATTAGTCTACTAAAACTGTCACAGCTAAGGGAGCGTTTTGTATTTATGGAATGGACCACCGAAGAAAAATAGGGGAAGGTAATCTCTTTTTATTCATTGTTGAAGGGAGGGTCACTCAACATTTTTTAGTCTAGGCGGAGGGTCACCCAACTTTTGTATTCATGAAAACAGCAAAATTTCAAAGTGGCTTGTTTTCCATGTTTCCATATTTTTCCATGTAGGTCTCAGTCTCGTCCCCCCATCGCTAGCAGATGGGTCTGACCCAACAAAAAATCGCACCATCATGCCTGCAGTATACTTAACGCACCCAACCGGGGATTTTGAGCGCGCGAGCCAAGGGCGCGCACCGCTCTTTTTTTCAGTGGCGTGCGACAAAACGAAAACAGGAAGCATGGACGTGTTCGAGGTCACAGTAAACGATTAATTGATAACGCAGTTAATGGTTCATAATAAAACTGTAAATGGTTCATAACAACACAGTTAAGATAATCTTAGCCACTGTTGACATTAACATCACTTCTGCTGCCAGTTCTGCTATCGTTTACCTTTTTCTTCTTCTTCTTCTAGTCTGTGAAAATAAAAGTAGGTAGCCTCTCCTCAGTTGCAACACCTCTGTTCAGGAGAAAACTGCAACTAGTGTCACGAGCACCAGCACAAGTATAAATGGTTACGGCGCTCCCATGACGTCACTTTGGCCCGCGCCAGGTCAGGAATCTGTAGTATACTGTGCCCTTCACCCACCCAAATTGACGCTCGTCTGAGAAATTGAGTTTTGGATAATGTTCAGCTTTGGCAGCTTTACCAATACACAAACATGTACAGTGACTGAGGAAGCCTAGTGACGAATCCTAGTAACCAGTTAATGTATTAAAATTTGTTATTACCAGACACGTGCACAGATTGACCCTTTAGGGGGAGCTTGAGCCCCTGCCCCTTTCCCCTCAGACTCAAAGTAACCTCTTGGCTGGTGTTATATTTTTTTAATAATATTTTTAATTCTTTAATACTATAAGATTGTATACCAGTCACATTCTCTAAAATATAATTTTCGTATATTTATGGGCCTTCCTCCAACCCCTCTAAGAAATGGTTTGTTCATCCAACTTTACCTGCAGATCATGAAAACGATTCTCACACTGAAACGGTGAGTTGACTAATCAGTACTCAGCAATGCTTGTATTTTAGATAAAAATTTTCGACTAGATGGCCTATTTATATTGTTGAACTTTTAAATGAGTAGCAAGCAATCTACAAATTGTGTTAAATACAATATATTATTCACTGGACAGGAGAACTTAGTTTGCAACATGCACAAGCATGCTGTGTACTGCACATTGCGCTGAAAATGAACAACTAATTGTGGGCTTTTCTCAGCTGATCTGTGGAGCTGTCTTCATTAACTGCACTGTAAAAGAAATGTTGCTGTAAAATTACAGTAAAATACTGCTAGCTATAATAACCAGTAAAGAGCTGTTTAATTACAGCAGTGTTACTGTGTAAACAAGATTACAGCTCATTACTGTATTCTAACAATACAACCCACTACTGTATTTATTAGAACTCTAGAGTAAATTACTAGCAGTTGTGTTGGCATTAAAGTGCTGTGTATTTATGTTACTTTCTGGAAAGGTTACAACTCTATAAACATGAATCAGTAATTAAAAAATATAATTTTGGTTTTTCACAAGAAATGTCTGTGTTTGAAAGACATTTAACATAGCAACATGGATCAGACAAATATCAAAGAAAACTCTTCACTTGGCTTATATGTAAGAAGACCAAAACTTAGTAAGCACGTCCCATTGATAATGTGTTTCAGTTTTACAGCTCATTACTGTAATTTCTGACATTTACAGTAGATTACTGGCAGCAGAGTTGCCAGTAAAGTCCTGCATAATTACAGCATTGGTACTGTTTATTGGATTACAATGTATTACTGTATGTTATTACATTTACAGTAATTTACTGGCAGTACAGTTTTCAGTTTTCATTCTGTATATCACAATCACTCCATAACAGTTTGATTTTATCGTAAGAATATAAAAAGCATAATCAATCAGAGTAAAGTTAAACAAGGCAAAAAAAAAATTCTTATAATAGATAAAATAATATTGACTGTTCTATCAAATAGTATGCTGATGTGTGCAGAAAAACGTGTTTCAAACATATTCAGGCGATTAATTTGTAAGAAAAGCAGCTGATGTTTCCAAAATCTAAAAAGCAACTGTAAATCTCAAAAGGATCCGTATGAAGCAAATTCATGACAGAAATATCACTTTAGTTTTGGTCTAAGTGTCTAAATCTCACTGTTAGCCACACCACATATTACAGTAATTCCCAGCATGCTCCATTGCAGGTTTTAATTTTACAATAATTATTTAATTTTTTTGCATTTACATAGATATATTCATTTGTTAATATAATGCATAATAAAATAAAGTGACAGTGATTGAATATACAAATCCAATGTAATACAAAATTTGACCTCCCATAACAGAAAAGGTAGTTCTAATAAAGATACTTTGGTCATTACATGAGGTCTCAACAGATCTGACAGAAGTGCTATATGCTATTTCCAGATTACAATGCAGTTGATGTGCAGTCTCATGAACTGCTTTGAAGCAACTGCACATCACTTTAGAAGGCACCACAGTGTTGAGTTTTACTTACTCTGACGTGTGGTCTAGCATGGATAAAAGAATGACTTAGTGGTTAAAGTGTTCAATAAACGGAAGGAGTTAAGATATCATGAAAGAATCTAATCTAAGCCTGTAGGTAATTATGTTAGAACCTATGTCAATTAATGAAATTCAATTACCATATGTTCATCACTAACATGTACAGTCATGGTTGGTTACTTGTTACTAATTAAAAAGAGCATGGCACACCTGGTATTATTATATTAAGATGTTTCATAGAGGGGGTGGTGTTCAGTCAGTTTTTTGGCCAACCGTTATAGACAGTGTTGTTCCATTTGATATGGTTAAACTGTATAAACAGAATAAGCATTAGTGACTGGCCTCACACTCTGGTGCAGTTAATTGTGGTATTTGCACCTTAAATTGGTTGCTATCTGCCATTGACCCCAAAGAAAAATAACAATTACATTTGTGTCCTGTTTCTTGAATTTGGTGTCATATCATGCTTCCAGACTAGGTTCATTAGTATAGTTCATACACCATTTTTCCTCCCCATTTTCTAGCCAGATAAGCTGCATTGCAGCTACTGATTTGCAGCAAAAACCTGGAACTTATCAGCCCTACAAGCAAATGTACACTAGAATAGTGGACTCTCACTTGCTGGAATGAAGGCTGAGTATGAACTCTCCCAAAAGGGAGTTATCAACTCATAGCTGTAATCAGCAGAATTGCAGACACCTGCAAACAAGCTACAGTTTCCTACCAAAACTGTATCTAAACTGGAACGGTTTTGTCATCATGCATGCACTAAGTCAAATTAACATGTTCCACTTACTTTTAACGCTAAACACTTAAAATTAAATGGCAGTAAAATAACTAAGTAAATTATGAATCATACATGTCTACAAACATTAAGAAAAATGCACAAATGTACCTGCAGTAGAGACTGCTGGGAAATATGATCAGTATATATTGATTTGTGAATGTTTTAAGTATTTCATTAGGGTAACAATTTGACTTCAATGTAAGAATTTGCATTGGCTAATATTACAATGTGTAAAATAACACTGGATAATTTGCTTTCCGCGCCAATCACTTGTTTAATTTCTTCAAATACTCAATAGATCAACAAGTAGTCCAGTATCTTACTAACCACAGGAGTTTTGTTTTGAAACCATGTTTCTAACTATTTTAAAAATATCAGGCATAATGTGCTTAATGTTATTTAGGACAAAAAAATCAAAATTTCGACCTGGCTTTTGCAGCTTTCATGTTTATAAATCTGAACAGTTTAATCTTAAATAAACTAACAACTAGCAAGTGAAGAGCAAAATGTAGAATCTGTTTTCAAACAATTTCACGAGACCAGATATTTGGTGTGATGGAAACATTTGTGATCACGTGTTAAATGTGCAATATGTAATTTTTGGCCGCCAGGGGGCTCTCAATCAAAACAATAGCAAAAGATGTACTTGGATGACGTCGGGAGGTTGCGTGGGATCATGGGTTTTGTTATCGTCGTCAATGACAACATTCCAATCTAGCATCTCCGGCAGAAAAAATATTCACTGACAAATTAATATATTGTCAAAAAATTATATCTTTATTCACGTTATGTTTGGCGGCTCCCTGGATCTTATAACAACTAGAGTAGTCACAGGTTATATGACGCCATTTACGGGCGACAAAATGAAACGTCCCGTGTCTTCGAATTATATTACAAATTTCTCTGGATTTGTAAGTTAGTGGAAACATTTAGGATAATGTATTTACACAACTAAGAAATATATATCATATATGTATAGTGATGTTTGCTTTTAATGCAAAGTATGTATTTTGTTATTGTTTTGATTGATATTACATATTGTACCTTTAACCTCTCTGCAAGTACCACCAGCCAGTCCTTGTATTTGAGCTAGCACACCTGATTCAATTTGTCTACTAATCAACTAGTCCCTGGTGTACTAGTTTACAGTTAAATACTGTAATTACAAATATTTGCAGAGGGAGGTGCTGAAACACCCGTAAAACTTTTTTGTTTACATTAATTTGCTGTATGTCAAGAAAACAGTATATTACTGTAGAATTTCCTTGTAAATTTACAGCAATTTTTTACAGTGTGGTTACCATCTTGGTGGAGTGTGATGTGTAAGATGAGAAAGCAGAGGTTAAGTCATGATTGTAAAGAAACAGTGGCTATCTGTAAATCTTTGCCAAGCTCAAACCAGTACTGAAGGCATCAATAAATTGTTGGGGAGGGTCATGCCTCTTTTCCCATTCATTTTGGAGGGTCTTAAAAAAATGTATTGCTGGTGAACGGAGGGTCAGGTCTATTTTGAATAAAGATCCCAAAACTCCTCCGTTAGCCCCTTAAATAAATAAAGAACAGTCCCTAAACATGTTCCTTATTAAATATCATATTGACTGTAATGTTTTAATATGATATGAAACTTACATTAAACATAACGTTTGTGTTACTCACCCGTTAGTCACCTGGAATTCAGGAGTCCATATTTTGCTGACGGGAAGAACCACTTCCTGATATTGATAGACTGAAGTATCCCAGGATAGATCAGGGTCATCCCAAAACTATAGTTTGGAATAAAAATCATAGTTTAATACCTAAATAGCACAAACTTGAATGTCTGAATTTGTTTCTCTGTACTTACAAGTGCGATTTGCAGGCGACTCTTGAATTGCTGGTTTTTTATATCCTATTAAGAAAACAATTTGACATCACGATGACATCGCATAACAATACCAATGCCAATACAATGATTATCTCTGAAACTAATCACTTTTATCACGAGTGTTCAGAAAGGGACTTACGACTGAAAGAGTTTTGTATACTATTGATGGCATACTAATATTGGAGATGCACTTTGGGGACTGTGGTTGAGTCAGAGCTTCTTTGTCAATCAGCATGCTGGCCAGACATCTCCGTGTTGTGCAGGACGATGGGGTTGCGCTGGATGAAGTCGATGTGTCGGACCAAGAGACCATACTGGATGCGGTGCTGGTTGGGTTGGATAATTTGACCGGACTAGCTGACATGACTGTATTGGATATAATGTTAGCAGCAGCATTTTATTTCCTTAAAAACACATTTAGAACCTCTCTAGGAAATACAGATCTTTTTCAAGATACAATTCAACAACAAGAAAATAAAATATTACTTTGTAAAATGTTTTCAAATTTGAGTATGGATTCATAGTAGTGACATTGTCTGTTGAAAGGGGTAGTGCTCTCTAGAACAGTGAACTATAAATACTATTTTAAGAATGAATTCTGCACTTTAGATATTAAACAAAAACATTAGCATGGCATTCAATTGCAGTTTTGTATATAGATTTATTATTATATATTATAAGGACTACATCTGTTTGTAAAAGGTATCATTCTTTGTTTCTTCCAGAGCGCTCTAAGCAGGTAGGAACAGTCAGTTTAAAAATATACATTTTTTGATTACTGCAGCTTACGATAACTGTGTGCTTGTTTCAGACTGTGTACTTCATATCTGCTTATAGAAACTGTGAAGATAATTTTTAAGGTAAATTAAAATGGACCCCAATATGTTACCTGTCAGTAATAGGGCTAAGAGTTGCTTTATCATGCTGTGTTCCATGAGCGTCATCCCTGAATGTTTTCCTGTCACAAAGCACACAGTCAGTTGGGAATGATAGAAATTATCACGAGTTCTCGCTAATTAAATTTACAAGTAACTTACACCTACCTTAAGCTGCTTAGTGATCACCCCTTCTACTTTCCTATCTAGGCAAGAACACACCTGGGATGACCCTTATAAAGTCTCTGGAACATTGTCACAGCAGCCTCCCACGATTACAAACACATGAAAGCATAGAGGAACTGCCTTCGTATGATCTTTGGTTTCATACACTATGTGGTTCAGCCATGATCCAAAGATGTATGATTTTTTTAAATTAACCTCACAGGATTCATTTCAACAATCTGGGTAAACAACAACCAATACTGACTGTAATTAATACCTGTGTCTGGTCAGAAGCAGATATACATCCAGCAGATATACTACTCCAGATATACATCCATCTGCTGCTTTTCAACCCTTTATGTGATCATGCTGGAGGACCATACGCTATTATGATATTGTTAAGCATACAGACAGCATAACGACAATAATGTGAAAGGGATTATGTTGGTTTATTTAAAATGATGTCATGCATCAGTAAAATACATAAGAAAGAATAGAGGTTTCGATGGAGAGCTCCCTCTAGATAATGGAGACATTTTGTCATCTCCACACTGGTGGTTCATAAAGAAACCTATTTATACAGCTGGCAATGGTGTACTTGTCTAGATTTTTAAATCTTAAACAATACAATAGTGAATTGTTATGAATTTTGCTGGATTATTTTTATTGAGAATCAGAAGGGGTGTTATTTTTTGGATAAATGATTCATGAACCACTGAAGAAAATGTATTTTTTTTAGTGGCTCCTGAAGCGTTAACTGGTTATACACTGTGCCAGTATTAACTGCAGTATATTGACTGCTAGTGCTGAGTCCCTCTGCTGGTGAGAAAATATAGCACACCACCACTATTTATGTTTACCAATACACAAGATGGCAGGAAATTGTTAAATGATGCCAGAAGAATATTACTACCTCAGTAACATGGTCGGCTGTTATGTCCATTAACACTAAAGGAAAATGCTTACTGATACAACTAAGAGTACTGTCACAGTCAACTCCATAACAACTGTATAGGACCTACTTACATTGAACACTGATTTCCCTTTTGACAACAATTTAAAACACATTTCAAGAACAGCTTTTTCCACTTTCATTACACTGCAGAAACAAAAACGTTTTGTAAACAATTTTGTAGTAATCAAATCCGCATTTTCTTTAACTTCAAAATTAAACAATTGCAAGGCTCTTCTCACCTGCTACTGTGGTAAGCCATTAAATTAAGTAAAAAAAAATTTATACATCTAGAATCTTGACTAAAACTACTACTTCATTATTAAATAATGTACACTAGCTGCCTGTTAATGCTAAAGCTGATTTAACATATTTTTTACTGCTAAGCTACAAAGCATTACCTAAACTTGAATATACTCATACTGTAGTCTAAATTGTATACATGCATACAGGTCCTTCTCAAGAAATTAGCATATTGTGATAAAGTTCATTATTTTTCATAATGTAATGATAAAAATTAAACTTTCATATATTTTAGATTCATTCATTTCATATATTTTAGATGCACACCAACTGAAATATTTCAGGTCATTTATTGTTTTAATACTGATGATTTTGGCATACAGCTCATGAAAAAATCTCAAAGAATTAGCATATTTCATCTGACCAATAAAAGAAGTGTTTGTAATACAAAAACTAGTCAACCTTCATATAATTATGTTCAGTTATGCACTCAATGCTTCAATGCGGCGTGGCATGGAGGCAATCAGCCTGTGGCACTGCTGAGATGTGATGGAGGCCCAGGATGCTTAAGCTCATCCAGGGTGTTGGGTCTTGCGTCTCTCAACTTCCTCTTCACAATATCCCACAGATTCTCTATGGGGTTCAGGTCAGGAGAGTTGGCAGGCCATTTGAGCACAGTAATACCATGGTCAGTAAACCATTTACCAGTGGTTTTGGCACTGTGAGCAGGTGCCAGGTCGTGCTGAAAAATTAAATCTTCATCTCCATGAAGCTTTTCAGCAGATGGAAGCATAAAATGCTCCATAATTTCCTGATAGCTAGCTGCATTGACCCTGCCCTTGATAAAACACAGTGGACCAACACCAGCAGCTGACATGGCACCCCAGACCATCACTGACTGTGGGTACTTGACGCTGGACTTCAGACATTTTGGCATTTCCTTCTCCCCAGTCTTCGTCCAGACTTCGTCCAGGCACCTTGATTTCCGAATGACATGCAAAATTTGTTGTTGTTTTGTTGTGCTGCTTCTCTGTAGCCCAGGTCAGGCGCTTCT
>JACXGM010006562.1:18102-32689 GCA_016801145.1 Umbra pygmaea | reverse complement strand
CGACTAGCGGTTTGAGCTCAAACAACGCTAAGAGAGAGCTACGAATGGTCCAGACCAACCTTACGAAAGTATGACTTACAGAAGATATACTTAGCGTACGAACGTTTCGGGAACCGTGCCATTAGGTTAAGAGAGAGGTTAAGGAATAGGTTAAGAACTACTTAGCGATAAGAACGTTTTGGGGAACCGGGCCCTGGCCAATAGACTGGATGTAAAATCTCCAAGACACTAGATCTGGCCAATAGACTGGATGTAAAATCTCCAAGGCACTAGATCTGGCCAATAGACTGGATGTAAAATCTCCAAGGCACTAGATCTGGCCAATAGACTGGATGTAAAATCTCCAAGGCACTAGATCTGCTGTTTTCTGTTGGATTGCTAGTGTAGAAAACACATGTTATGACTTTTGTAAGGCAAATGGTTCCTAAAATTTCTATCACCGTAAAGGATATTAGAGCTTTTTGTGATAATTTTCATGAACAACTCAATCAGATAAAAAATATTATATTGGTGATTTAGCAACTAAGCACATTTTCTTCCTTTAAAAAAAGCCTTCTTATAACGGAAAATCATAAAAGATCAACATGTCTCGTTTTAATAGAAACTATAAACTAGTATTGTCTATGGTCATTTTGTTGGAATTACATGGAATGTAACAATGCAATTTTTATTTTTTTATTTGATGTATTTAGCACTATTGGCGTAGTTGTATATTGGGAACCAGTAAATTAAGTTGAAGTCAACAGAATTCTGATATGTAGTGTGTAAATATAGATATTGTAAAAAATAAATATGCATAGTGGTTATGTTGACTCTGGCAGTTATGACAGTTAGGTAGTCAGGTGTTTGAAAGAAAAGTGGGTACAGTGCCTTGCAAAATTATTCGGCCCCCTTGAACATTTCGACCTTTTGCCACATTTCAGGCTTTAAAAATAAAGATATAAAACTGTAATTTTGTGAAGAAGAAACAACAAGTTAGACACAATCATGAAGTGGAACGAAATTTATTGGATATTTCAAACTTTTTTAACAAATAAAAAACTGACAAATTGGGCAAGCAAAATTATTCAGCCCCTTTACTTTTAGTGCAGCAAACTCTCTCCAGAGGTTCAGTGAGGATCTCTGAATGATCCAATGTTGACCTAAATGACTAATGATGATAAATAGAATCCACCTGTGTGTAATGAAGTCTCCGTATAAATGCACCTGCTTTGTGATAGTCTCAGAGGTCCGTTGAAAGCACATGAAGAACAAGGAACACACCAGGCAGGTCCGAGATACTGTTGTGGAGAAAGCTGGATTTATACAGAAAGATTTCCCAAGCTTTAAACATCCCAAGGAGCTCTGTGCAAGCAATAATATTGAAATGGAAGGAGTATCAGACCACTGCAAACCTACCAAGACCCGGCCATCCCTTTAAAATTTCAGCTCATACAAGGAGAAGACTGATCAGAGATGCAGCCAAGAGGCCCATGATCACTCTGGATGAACTGCAGAGATCTACAGCTGAGGTGGGCGAGTCTGTCCATTGGACAACAATCAGTTGTATACTGCACAAATCGGGCCTTTATTGGAGATTGGCAAGAAGAAAGCCATTTCTGAAAGATATCCATAAAAATGGTTGTTTAAAGTTTGCCACAAGCCACCTGGGAGACACACCAAACATGTGGAAGAAGGTGCTCTGGTCAGATGAAACCAAAATCGAATGCAAAATGTCTATGCGGACCTCGAGACGTTTCTCTGAGTCCCAGTAGAGTTTGGGCAATTCCTGCATAGGTGGCCGACCACATGCCCAGCAGACCATTGGGCCAGGGCGTCTGTTGCGTGTTGCCTGAAGTGTCACAGCACGTATCAGTTCAGTCATCTCCGCCACCCACGCAGACTTTTTTGGCTCTGGTCTCTCCTGGCTCACAGCCCGCACAGCGGGTTCACCTCCCTGCATACCCACTGAAGTCCCTCCCCACACAATCTCTCTCTCCAGGGCCACCTCTAAGGCTCTCTGTAGGGACTCTGGGTCAAATGGGTTTGTACACGCAGTTCTGAAGGAGAAAGCGGCTGTATGAAGCGGTCCCGTGCCAGCTTGCTCGTTCTTCTGGGTGAATGTGAGAATATGCCCAGCTAGTGAGGTTCTCAATGTCATTAGCTAGCACCCGTTTGGGTTCCCCAGGCTTCCTCTGTCTGCCACTCAACTCAGAGCGCAGAAGACCGGGCTGCAAACTATGGCCAAAGCGCCTACTCAATGCGCCCATTAAAGCCCCATAATTGTGTCTGTCCTCTGGGCTTAGCAGCAACAAACAGGAGAGAGGATTTTCTGTGAGACACAAATCTAGCTGAAGTGCTTTACCCTCATCTGACCACCCCCCAGAATGAGCTAACAGTTCAATCGGTACATGAAAAGCCTCCCAATCCGCTTTCCCTGAATGCTTTGGGTTCTTAAGTGCCACCGTTGCTACCGGGGACTGGGCGCCGCCATGTTTGTTTACATTCAGAGCCCTGGGATTCCCGTTGTCTCGCAGTCTTCGTGACTCACTTCCGGTCTCCCCCTCCGAATCCATGCGAAGATCAGACGAGATGCCCGCCTCAGCCGCCATTCTACTAGCAGTTTGTGTTAAACGGGCCTTGTGCTCCATCACCCTGGCGAACTCCCCAGCCATGCCTCCCTCCGTTCCACCGCACGCACCTTGTAATCATCTGCTGCTTCCTCTTTCATTGTCGCCCTGCCACGAACCATTTTTCAGCCCCACTTCACCCCATAAGGTCTCATCTTAGCAAAAACACAGCTAGCAAGCTCTTTTCAGGGTTACTGTATATCGTTGTGGTGAAACTCTTAATTCTCTTTACTTCTGACACCAATGTAATGACCTCGCTAATAATTTAATTAAAACAATGTCCACAACAGGGTTTATTGCCGAACCACCGGTTTATTAAGCTATTGTTTGGCCATAGCTTTACGTCACATTAGACTAAATAAATCAATGTCTTTCCACACAGGTACAGCAAGAACAAAAGAGACAGACCCAAAGATGAGCAAGAACATATCCTGATAGACCCAGCCCCCTAACTAACTCATTTTGCCC
Source organism: Umbra pygmaea (assembly GCA_016801145.1). Classification (NCBI taxonomy): domain Eukaryota; kingdom Metazoa; phylum Chordata; class Actinopteri; order Esociformes; family Umbridae; genus Umbra; species Umbra pygmaea. Next base: position 29,612 of record JACXGM010006562.1, on the reverse strand, counting down.
CTCCACCAATCACATCTGGACAACTGTCCCCCACTGTCAACAATAATTAAAAGCAACTCCAGCAACTTCCCCAACACACAAACCGGTAATTAATTCTGTGAACCTGACAAATAAATCTAATAGAACTCTAAGCAACACACATAACCTGGAGGGTTGCTACAATACTTTAGTGTAGCTAGATAGTGTATTTAACAAATGCATAAAGACATGCAATTGCATGTACAGTACAGTAATGTTGATGGCGTGGGAAAGGCGTGGAGAACGCTGGCGCTTCTCCGTCCGCCTTTTTATCTAATTTTGTCATTTTTTATTTGTGCTGCTGCACCAACAAAGTGTCTGGATTCTACCTCAAGTAACTCGAATAGGATATTTCTGTTCCTATCGTGCGGATTTCCCTGCCATCTATTGTCATCATTTTGACTCTTTTTGGGTCTCGTGGAGAGCGGGACCTTCAACACTCAGATTTCATCCCGATAAGTTACTCTTTGAACTTCTCTCATTGGAACATTACTTACTTCCTGACATCTGTGTTCAAAAGATCCTGAATTCGTCTCGACTTTTACGTCGACCACTTACACGGAGGTTTGCGGCAGACATACTACTGGGACTGGCATCAAAGTTTTATGTTATTGGTATACAGACTCAGAAACAACAAAACACTCTTTATGCTGTGTTTGCCTTGCAAACTTGCGTTATCCACAACTGACTAACCAGAAAATGTGACCTGACATTGCGCATCTAAATTTTTGTTCATTGAACAATAAGACTGCTCTACGACATTATACTGAACAATGCAGGGGATTTATTTTGTATCTTTGAGACTTGACTGGAGACATTAATATCCATGTGGATAACTTAAATCGTAATCTATCAGTTGAATTCATGGATGTATTAGACTGTTAACATGATTCAGCATGTGAATTTTCCCACTCATAAAAAAGTACATAAGCTTGATCTGATGTGTTCTGTTGGGGTGGACATTGACCTGCTAGACACCAGAGACTTGTGTACTAGTGATCATAAGCTTCTCAGTTTTAATTAAAATGTTCCATCTTTAAGAAATGCTCAAAAAAATTTAATTGGTTTTAGAAATGTCAAGAATATTAATTTTGACAGTCTTTCATGTATGATCTCAGAGCAATCTACAGTTGAAACTGTTGATCACTATACTTATATTTTGTATATCTGCTTTGAACGTGTTAGCCCCTAGGAGAGAACTTGTTGTTTCATTAGTGAAATCATCTCCTTGGTATACCACTGAGCTCAGGGCTCTTAAAGTGAAAAGCAGACAGCTTGAACACCACCATAAGAAGTCAGGTTTAGCTGTCCATAAGCTAATGTATGATGAACATTTGAGTAAATACACTGAAGCACTCAAGACAGAAATAAGTACTACTCACCTATCATTAGTGATAGTGCTGCAAATCCCAACAAGATTTTTAAGATGATCAACAGAATTCTTGCACCGATTAAGCCATCAATTTGTAGGAGTATAACACATTTCTTAGTTTCTTTATAGATACAATTCTAAGAATTTATACACTAAGTCTATCAGTTTGGTAGCTTGCTCTGCAATTCCTGAGACATATCCAGTTAGTTTTCAGCTGACTCTGGAGCCTCTACCATCTTGGTCTTGTTAGATCTCAGTGCAGCTTTTGACAGTGTTTCACTCTATTCTGCTGAATAGGCTGGAGAGCTGGCTTGGTGTCTCTGGTATTGTGCTTAACTGGCTCAAATCTTACCTCACTGATCTTCTTCTCCACTCTGCCATGGTGTTCCTCATGGATTTGTGCTGGGTCCCATGTTGTTTAGTGTTTATATGCTTTCTTTGGGGCAAATCATTAGAAAATATGGTTTGGGGTATCACTTTTAAACTGATGATACTCAAATTTACATCAGCTTCAAAACTGATCCTACTGTCACCTCTAAAATTCTCTCAGAATGTGTGCAGGAAATTAAATTGTGGATCCACCATAATTTCTTAAAATTGAAAGACAATTTACTCATTGGCACACCAGCGGCTACTCACGAAGCGAGACATTTTAATTTGATGTTAAAACATCATGTAAAATGAAAACCACAGCTCCTGGATGCAGACCAAATTTAATTTGTACCTTGAAGAAGACTGCAAACTCTTTAAAACCCAGGTCAAGCCATTATGGAAGGAAAGTGCCTCAACATACCTGGATGGCTGTGAATAATTATGGAAAGACAATTGCTGCACGCTGTCACTGCTTGGCAGGGTGATGAACCGTAGGCTAACTACATATATTTACAAAGACCACTCAACTGACCACTAGACACCAGACAAGAGGATGTCTTGAGACTAACTTCCTTGAACACAAGTCACTCCTACTAAACTCAGGTAAGGCTCAAAATGCTTGGCCTGGCACAGCTGCTGGTTCTGCAAGCTTACAGGAAACGCACATCGGCCCTCATTTACGAAATGTGCGTACAACCTAAAACAGGCGTACAACAGGTGTACGACGGGCGTACGCCGATTCCTACGCAAAGCAAGGGATTTATCAATTTGAACGTGAGCGTAGGCTGCGATAAAATCTAACGTCTGGTCTGACCTTGTTTACGCAAGTTCTCCAGTGTGACTAGCGGTGACTAGCGATGGTATAACCACCCGGTTCAGTGAATTGTTGAACCAACGATCATTGATGAATGTGTGTGCATCACAACTACCCCATATTGCAAGTTACATTTCAGAATTCCAAATTAGTTGTATACACCACATTGCTATTAAGTGGTATATTTTTTCCCTTTCATTTCGAAGTGGCCTAGAACATGAGGGCTTAAATTAGGCAAACAACAATTTAAATCAAATAATAAATAAATAAAAAATATATATTGTATATGTGATTGGTGAAATGTTTATTCAGTCTCCTATTTAAACAAGCACTTTGGCAGTCCTGAAGTCGACTATATCATAGCAAACAATAGTCGAAGTATGCCAGCAGTTTTGGCGGCTATGAAGTCCCTTTCTCGTATATATAAACTATGATTAAAACATTTTATGAGATTGTTGGGTTTCCAAATGTGATTGGGACGAATCGGGCGATTGATTGTATTGCCACCATCCATGAATGATTACGCATTTATCAATTAGTTAATTCAATCAACGTTCAGGTCATATGTGATGCCAGGATGTTTGTTCTGAATATGGTAGCCCAGTGGCCGGGTGGGACGCGCAACTCTAATTTTTTTAAAGTGCATTGTTGGAACAAGGCTACAGGAGGGCGCACTGCATGGCTGGAGTCATCTCCTCGGTGAGTTACGCCCTCATACAATTATTAGTAGCAAATTATTCATTATTAATAGTTCTACATAGTTTTTTGGTGAAACGGATGGATGTGATTCCTCTTGGTGCAAAAGGTTATGCCCTGACTGAGTACCATATAACGCGCTTGCAAATCCCCAAACAAGCAGGAGCACAGGTTCAACAGCTTTGCATGAGATCTAATGTAATTTTTCTGCCCTGCCTGCCTAGAAAAATCAGACCAATCAAAACTCTTGTTACAAGTCCACAAGTGTTGAAGCAACAATGCAAGATCAGTGATTTGGTGTAAAGATATTAAAATATATGAGGCTACAACATTATTTGGCCCACTTTATCTGATGGTCCAATTTAGCTGACTTCACCCTACTTAAAAATTACAACGTGGAAGGTTTAGTGAAAATAATTTATTTATTTGAAATGCACTTCAGGTTCTCGTTGATAGCTTTCAATGACTGTAGCAGTAACCTCAGTCAACACCGCATTTTCCTTTAACAATCGATGCCTGATTTTAAACTTCCAATTAAAACCAAGCGTTTGGCCTGCACCTGAGACCTGAGCGTCTCTTTTTATCTCAGAGAAATTCCTTTTCTTTGCCGGTTTCGCTTATCCATGTCGTAAATTCTAAGGGCAAGGCCTCTAATCCGTGCATATATGTGGGCATGATATTTAAATTACGATTGTTTTCAACCTTTTGATTTATCAACACCCGCTCATTCGTACGCTGGAATTGGAGTGATACGAATGTTTTGTAAATCACACGCGAGTCTCGTCGTAAGATGATTTCTGCGCTCAAATCTACACTGGTTTCTACGCACGTTTGATAAATGAGGGCCATGTTGTTTTTATATAAAGTGTCTGCTGCAGAATTTTAATGTTATTAACATACTTTATAATATATCATATACCCAATAAATAGGGTCGGCTCTGACAATTTTGGCATCCTAGGCACCCACCCCCCTCGACAGATGCAGGATGGTGCACCTGTCCCCCCCCGCACAAACACAAACTCCAGACACGTCACACTAATACATTATCTTTACAACAAAACAGGTGGTGTTGGTGATAGATGGCTCTGTGATACAGGACACTGCCTAAACTCATACTGTAGGTAGAAGTGGAGTTTAATGCATTTTAATAGGCCAACTGAAGAGCTATAGAACAGATGTAGGTTAGAGTGTTATCTATGCATGGCACTAGCATATACAGTACATACAGCATAAACTGCAGTGAACAATCTTATTATAATACTGCTAATTTCCAGTAAAGAACTTTTACAATTTTACATTTTGAAAGAGTACCTAAAATAGTTACACTGCCAACACCCATTCTGTCTTTCTACGTAATAACAACTAATTCATTTATTAGAATACATTACCGATCCAGTTGTTGGTTTCACCAAGCTTTTTGAAAACATACTGTATCGCTCTGTATTTAATTTAATTTGTAAATGTAGAACTGGTGAACAGTTAACAATATACCAATTGAAATGGTTTAGGCCAATCAACACAGGCAGAGGCAGCCATTGTTAGGTCCTCTCTTGCCAACTCTGTCACGTCCATACCAGACACTATCACATCCCAATCTCCCCACTCACTCGAACGCAGCACAAACATTAGATCACAATCACCAGAGTTCTAAACACCTGCACCCAGCCCTCACCTGTATAATACCAGGCCAGTTAGGATTCCTCTTTGCGAGATATTGTTCTTTTGACTTTCTGAGTGTTTAGTATTCCTGTTTTTTGATTACCGAGATTGCCCAAGCCTGAGTACCGTTGCCTGTGTTTGCCTGTTACCGACCATTGCCACCTGCCCACCCCGAGTTTGTAGCCTGCCTTGTACTTCTGCCAGTGTCTACCTGTGTACCGAACCAGTTCTGCCTGACCACCTCGCCTTGGATTCTGATCCTGTGCCTCTGCCCATTGTCCTGTGTACTGACCTAGCCTGGAATATCCTTTACTATGATATTATTAGCCTTATTTATCTGTACCAAGAGAATTTCCTTTATTAAACGTCCAATATTCAAGTACCTGTGTTGAGCCATTACAGCCATAATTAACCTTTGCATAACTTATCTAAACATATTTATTGTCAATACAGCTACTTCTAATCAAACTACTGTTTTTATTAAATTATTTTCCCTATTTTCTCACCTCTCAGTTGTTCCTCACTAACTCTGCTACGCCAGGAGCTCCGCAACTCCCCCTCGACAGATGCAGGATAGTGACGGCCGCTCACACGGTTCATCCGACCACATGGCACCGACCCAGATGATTCTTTGTGCACAGCCCATCGGAAGCCATTAGTCAGATCATGTGTGGTATGATTACACTCACCAACTACTATATACTTCCACGATTTAATCAACAGGTGCTCAATCTGCACACAAATTGGCAAGGTAGATAATCTAACTTATCTATCCCAAATATGCCAATTTGCGCTGCCTCATGCTGAAGGTCCGGGCAAAGTCGTAGAATCCATAATCAGGCTTAAACCACTCACTATTATGGCCACGCATGTGGACCCCCTAATTTAGCTACTTTTAACATAAGGTTTTTAGCTAAATTTGAACAAACACTGATTGCAAGATTATTATGAAGACTAAACATTTACAATTTAGTCAGCAGAGGCCCTAATCTAGATCAATTTAAAATAAGTGCATACACTTAAGTCAAGCGAGGTGTTACAGGTGGTGAAACGACCGCATCTCAGTAATAATAGCATTCTAATATTTGAAGAGTCATCAAAATAGTGAAGAGTACAGATAGTACCTTCTTTTCTTTCTTATCCCCTGTGAAACCTGACAGATTTGCTGATCTGTCATTGTTTGTGACTGTGTTTAACTGAACTGGCCATGGTCTTAAATTGCAATTTTGCCTGTCGAGAACCAACTACCATTGGTCCAGACGTTACACAGATGAGCGTGGCTCAAGTGTGTGCTTTATTTAATTATTTTGGTTTGCCGCCAAGCCATCCGTTGCCACATTGATCATCCCCTGCTACAGTGAGGAGCTGTAGGGTAAAGCACTCATCATGCAAGAAAGAGAAAGAGGGGCACAGTTGATGTATTTCTGTGCACTGGCGACGAGCCATACAGCAGTCGTAGAGTTTTTAATTTTAGGCCCTTGGCAACCACCTTGTCCATCTGTGCCAGGAGGCCTGTTAATATATCAGTATTTACACTCGGATTGCAGTTTATTACATACCCTGATTTAGTACAGTATCAGAATAATGTGCCTCTAGAACAGCCTGAGCTGATGCATATATCAAATTAGACAAGTTGTTCGAAAAAATCCACAGGATGATGTTCCAAGCTGACACAAATGTTTAATCTCTATAACAGTAAACTGACACAGAATTTGTGAGAACAGGGTGTTTTCCACTTGTTATTCATCCAATGTTGATCATTGTGTGCCCACTGGAGAATATGCGTGGAACTGTGTTTTGTCTGTATGCAGTAGCCCATACGTGACAAGAGATTCCTGAGATTCCAATCTGTATACTACTGTTGTACTGTGCTGTTATTTGCCTGTCTGTGACCTGTTTGTTAGCTCACACAATTCTTGCCATTCTACTTCGACCTCTCTCATCAACAAGCTGTTTCTGGAAGAAGGACTGCCACTGACTGAGTTTTTTTTCCTGTTCACCAACAATCAGACCCCGCTAAATTGCCACGTGACTGTGTCGGAATTATCTATTTTTGTGAATGGGTGTACCTAAAAAACATTTTTTTTCATTTATATCTAAATTATTTATTTTTACCATAAACATCTTCACCTGTCATTTAAAAAAACGATAGTTGCAAAATCACAGACATATACTTGGAAGAGTGTTCCTAATTTGATGGTGAAGTTTAATGGCTCCTTTTCACACATTTATCTGGCAAAATCTGTATTTCATTTTTTCCTGTCAAATACAAAGTAAGCACTGCCTGTATTGAGAACAAAAGCACATTAACTGATCACCTGCAGTAGCCTCTGTATTAGGAATTAAATGAAACCTCACCTTGTTTAGTTTAGGTTTATAATGTGTGGCTGTGCCAATGAAGTACATCACAGTATTATTGGGGTTAAAAAACCCATGATCCTGTATGTTGATATGCTGAAACTGCGTTTTAAATAATATACCACTTGTAGGATGTAAAATACTTGTTTGCTGATCTATTTATGTTTTTAACGAGTTTATAATAGCTATAAGGCACCTATTATTATTTTAAAATTCTTATATTGTTGTAATTCTTGTTTATAAGCCCACTGCATAGAATCGCCGTGCCATGTCAAAAGAATTTCTCTGCATAGGATGCTGTATGTTATTCGATGCATATGATAAATAAACAACTTTGACTTTGACTTTGATCTTGCAGCTTCGTACTATATAGTTAATATTCCAATTCTAAAGGTTGTTCTTAGGTACGATGCAACTTGGAGTGTCTGAATGCAGCACTTAACCATGGTATTTTAGCCATATTACCACAAACCCCTGATGTGCCTTATTGCTTTTATATACCCCAACCCCTCACAATGCATTGCTTAAAGATGGAATCCTGAATAGTGCAAATTCCACATCCTTTCAGGATATTACAACTATAACAAAATTAATGCTAACATTAATTTTAAGATAGCAGAATAGGAACGCAGACTGCAGTTGTTTGACCACAGGTGCTCAGTGCTCGTCCCCACTTTCGGCAAAAAAAACAAAGATGATGGCCTGGACAGTGGAGCTGTTTTCTCTTATGAAGATTACATCTTTAAGCAGATGTAAATACATCTAACTTCATTAAATGGAGGGTTTGCCCGTCATCTCAGTGAAATATTTTAAGTTTTTTATTTATTTACTCATTTTTGTTTGTAGACAAAATAAATGTAAACAAACACTGTATAGCCTCAAAAAGTGGTTAAATCCCTCTTAAAATTTGAGAGGCACCATTCCTCAGATTTTTAAAGATTGAGTGGCCATTCAAACCAATTGCTATTGTTTAAATGTCAGATTGCTCATGTAATGGTCTTATCAACACTACATCATTTTAGGATAAATATGTGTAATCTAGGTAAAACTCAATTAGAATGTAAATACAACCTTTTTTTTCATTACACTTGATTACACCTAACTGGGTAATAGAGATAAACATAAATTGTGTTGAGACATTGCTGAGCTTCAGAACCATTGAACAAGTATACTCCTAATTTCAGAGAGACTAACATTAGGGTTTCAAGAGGAGTTTGACATTACAGAGATAGGAGCTCGGGTTGGGTCTCAATCGTCTTCGTAGTCCTCTCTCCTAATCTCCTTTTCTCAACCCCTTTTCTGTGGAGGTGAATGAACTGCATAGGAAAGGGAGCCTTTGATACATCCCCACAGTAACAAACCCTGCTCTCATGGTGAAAGTACGGGAGATGTAGGGAGGGGGAGTCAGGCAGCAGGAAGTCTGAGACAGAGGGGCCACTCAGCCAGCCATGGTGGTTTTCTCTCTCTCTCTCTCTCTCTCTCTCTCTCTCTCTCTCTCTCTCTCTCTCCCCCTCTCTCTCCCCTCTCTCTCGCCTCTCTCCCTCCTTCAAGGTCTTTTGCAGGTTCTTATGAGGGCAGTGTAGGGCTCTGTGCATTAACATAGGTAAGTCTTAAAGAAGGTGCATGAAGATTAATAAAAGATTTTGGATCTGTTTTCTTTTGTGCTGTGACATCTTAAAGGAGAGCAGTTGGTGAGTAAAGTATACATACCCACTATAGGCAAAAACATTTATTTTAACCAGAAAGACATCTTTTCAATGTCCTTTACTCAGTGTGTAGTTCTTTACAGAATAAAGAAGGTTAATATAGTGAGGGCATGTTGGGTCCTTGAAAATGAATGCTGTATGCTAGTTACTTATGAACCTCTATAGCTTACTTATTCCGCATTTGGGTAGACATAGAATTAGGTTTTACTGTACTGCAACATGATCAAACTCGTATTGGCTGAATAATGGCTCAAGGTTTTAATGCAAAGCTCAGCAAAAAAAAACTGTAAGGGCAAGCACAGTGGCCAGAATGTATTTGATCTTAAACACAATGCACATAATTTGGAGGATATGAAAAATGTTTTTATATATGTAGCTGCTGACAAAGAAACATGTGCACACACAAACCCACACACTCAACCATGTACACACACATTCAGAGCAAGCTAGGTTGAAAGAGTGATAAAGAATGCCAGCAGGCTGATTAATATTGTATGGTGGGCAGTAAAGACTGTCTGATTTGATTAACTCTCTTTCCCCTAACCTTAACCTAACCCTAAAACCCTAAACATTTACATTGTAGTTATTTAGCAAATGCTCAGATTGACTTACAGTGAATACAGGGACCTTTCCCTGGAGCAAACTGGGGTGCCTTGCCCAAAGACACAACGACATTTGGCACAGCCAGGAATCAAACCGGCAACCTTCCGACTACAAGCCTGACTCCCTAACTGTTGAGCCTTCTGACCCCCCACATATTCACGAGCATAAACACACACACATACTCGGAGGTATCTTGGTAAGACCTGGTAACATAAGCAGTTCTTTCATTAATGCAGCCTCTGCTTGGCCCATAAAGACCCAACTGTGCTGTGAGTAAACGGTAAAAAAATACACACGGGTACATGGATATGCACACACAGATACACACAGACAGACATACACACACATGTACGCACATACCATAGATATGTACAAACCCACACACAGATACACACATAGACACATGCACAGATACACATATACTAACACAGATATGTACAAACACACACACAGCTGATATAAAAACTTGCACAAACAGAGGTTTGTCTCACACATTTTCTTCTGGAGGGTTGTGGTTCAGCAAGGGCATGCAAGGTCATGTGTTTCTCTGTTTGTGAGTCTTATATTAGAACACACACACACACACACACACACAAACACAGGCTTTAGGTTTTACCTTAAAGGTTCAGTGTGTAGTATTTCTAAGGATCTATTGACAGAAATGCAATATAAGATCCATCACTATGTTTTCAGTGGTGTGTAAAGACCTTACATAATGAACCATTATGTTTTTATTACATTAGAATGAGCCATTTATATCTACATAACCGCGGGCACCCTCTTTTATGGAGGTCGCTGTATTTTGTCGTCATGATTCTACCGTTGCCCTCAGCAAACAAACAGCACTACAGAGCGTGTTTCGTCACTACCTTGAAAGAGAAGCAGTAGTAGAACCAGCAGCAGAAGAAGAAGAAGAAGCAGCAGAAGAAGAAGTTGTACAGGTCCTTCTCAAAAAATGTGCATATTGTGATAAAGTTCATTACTTTCCATAATGTAATGATAAAAATTAAACTTTCATATATTTTAGATTCATTACACACCAACTGAAATATTTCAGTTCATTTATTGTTTTAAAATGATGATTTTGGCATACAGCTCATGAAAACCCAAAATTCCTATCTCAAAGAATTAGCATATCATGAAAAGGGTCTCTAAACGAGCTATTAACCTTATCATCTGAATCAACTAATTAACTCTAAACACCTGCAAAATATTCCTGGGGCTTTTAAAAACTCCCAGCCTGTTTCATTACTCAAAACCGGAATCATGGGTAAGACTGCCGACCTGACTGCTGTCCAGAGGCCATCATTGACACCCTCAAGCAAGAGGGTAAGACACGGAAAGAAATTTCTGAACAAATAGTGCTGTTCCCAGAGTGCTGTATCAAGGCACCTCAGTGGGAAGTCTGTGGGAAGGAAAAAGTGTGGCAAAAAATGCTGCACAACAACAAGAGGTGACCGGACCCTGAGGAAGATTGTGGAGAAGGACCGATTCCAGACCTTGGATGACCTGCGGAAGCAGACTGAGTCTGGAGTACAAACATCCAGAGCCACCGTGCACAGGCGTGTGCAGGAAATGGGCTACAGGTGCCGCATTCCCCAGGTCAAGCCACTTTTGAACCAGAAACAGTGGCAGAAGCACCTGACCTGGGCTACAGAGAAGCAGCACTGGACTGTTGCTAAGTGGTCCAAAGTACTTTTTTCGGATGAAAGCAAATTTTGCATGTCATTCGGAAATCAAGGTGCCAGAGTCTGGAGGAAGACTGGGGAAAAGGAAATGCCAAAATGCCTGAAGTCCAGTGTCAAGTACCCACAGTCAGTGATGGTCTGGGGTGCCATGTCAGCTGCTGGTGTTGGTCCACTGTGTTTTATCAAGGGCAGGGTCAATGCAGCTAGCTATCAGGAGATTTTG
>JACXGM010006562.1:0-18002 GCA_016801145.1 Umbra pygmaea | reverse complement strand
TGGTAAATGGTTTACTGACCATGGTATTACTGTGCTCAATTCGCCTGCCAACTCTCCTGACCTGAACCCCATAGAGAATCTGTGGGATATTGTGAAGAGGAAGTTGAGAGACGCAAGACCCAACACTCTGGATGAGCTTAAGGCCTCTATCGATGAAAGTTTAATTTTTATCATTACATTATGGAAAATAATGAACTTTATCACAATATGCTAATTTCTTTAGAAGGACCTGTATGTTTCTAACTATTAGGTAATAGAAGCTCTCCTTTATAAGAAGTGGAATTTTGGACAATTGTAGGACCACAGCTATTATTTAGCACAAGAGCCGACGGAGGGTGAATCTGCTTTGAAGAAGCGAAAGCATGATGAAGCCAGACAAATACAAGAGTGACACAGGCAGAAATCCCAGGTAAACATCAGTGTGGCTTTTTCCAGATTAAAGGCGCTAATGAGGGAAAAATGTTTTCAAAGAATGCCAAAGTTGCTTGTTTTCTGCTGGACAGTTAAGGTATTCCAACTTTAGCAATGCAAATGCAAACCGTTGTTTGACAAAGTTAGCATTGGCTAGAAGCTAGCCATAGATACCATGAGAAGTGACTTTTCTCTTGTCAGTGGTGTAAAATATATAGTTGAATTATTGCATGTAGCATAGTTCTTCTCTGTCGCTTTGTTATGGCTTTGCTATATTGGGAGAAATGTGCTGGTTATTTTCGTAAGACAATCTGCTGATTAGTACTATTTACTGCATAACAGAACGTTAGCCTACTGCATAACAGCTCATATTAGCCAGCTAATTATTTAGTACCCTGTTAGAAAAAATATGTAACGTTAGTTGGATTGTTATTTCGAAAGGATGATGAGGCCAGACGAATACGGGAGCAACGCAGGCAGAAATCTCTGGTAGAAAGCTAGCCATAGACACCGTGAGAAGTGACTTTTCCCTTGTCAGTGGTGTAAAATATGTAGTTGGATTATTGCATGTAACACAGTTCTTTGGATTGTTATTTCGAAAGCATGATGAGGCCAGACGAATACGGGAGCGACGCAGGCAGAAATCGCGAGTAAACATCAGTGTGGCTTTTCCCAGATAGAAGGCTCTAATGAAGGAAAAATGTTTTCAAAGCAACTTTTTTATCTTGTACTAACTAGCATGGAAATAAACTAGGTAAAGTCAGTAAATAAAACACTAACACAATAATGAACATTTGCAAAAACGTGGTTTTACTGAATAATTAAGTAAATATAATTTCTTAATATCTCTATATGAAGAAACCTCATTGCTTGACTTGGTACTCTGCTGTCTCAGATGACAACATATTCTGTCTTAAGTCGGCCACCGTAGATTATTTTTTTGTTTGCAAAGGGAGGGGTAGGCGGTGAGTGACTGGCTCTTTGTAATTTGCAAACCATACCACTAGATGCCACTAAATCTTACACACTGAACCTTTATACCTAAGAAATTGCATTTTGCCTAGTTGGAATCTGCAAAAAACTATTGAGGATTTATTATTCATTAGAGAAACACTTTGCTGCTCTACTGTACTTACACAAGTATCATTGTATAATGATGACAGTAAAATATACAACTTCATGCATTGATTAGAGTATTTATTGAATGTACCTTTCCCTATATTTTGTCAGTAATACAGCTTTCCTAAAGTAATGTAATACTGTAACTGAGCTGGCTTTCAATTTTAAACTAACCTTTGTGCTGCATCCGAACACAGGTTTACAGTATAGTGATGGATATTTCTATTACAGATGTAGTTCTAATTATTCTTCATACATGTACTTTCAGGCAAGTTTTACTGCTGAAGAATGACATTTAACATGTTATAATGGACTGCATCGTTTGGTACAATCAGGATTATCATAGGACATTATGATCATTACGTCATGGTGGACTTGAGGAAATCAGAGATCAAAAACCAGCTGAGTGTGGCTGGTGAGAACGAGCAGGGAGAGGTGATCTGTCACCTTTGAGCTCCCATGTGCACCATGCTCCAGAGATACACTGTGTTAACTCACACGGGACCCGGGTCCGCAATGCTCAACAGGTGGCTGTTGTCTCTGGTGGCCCGCGTCGGGCTCCTGGTGTTGGCCGTGTGCTGCTGCTTGTCCGTCTTGTACCTGCTGACATGCAAAGCCCCGAGCAGGCAGAGTCATCAGCAGGCATTGATCTGGGCGGGAGAAGCCACCAGTAAAGAGGGTTACCTGGCCCTGCTGCAGGAGCGAGAGGACACACACAAGCACTATATTAAAAGCCTCAGCAAGCAGATCGCCCAGCTTAAAGAGGCTCTCCAGGTGAGGAACCAGCAGCTGCAGGAGTCATTGGATAAGGCCAAAGCCAGAGGAATTCTTCCTAAGGGAGTGGAGGGTCTGCAGAAGCCCCAGACACTTATCGACCTGCAGGTCAGTGTGTGTGTCAGGGTTGGGGTCAGTTCCATTTCAAGTCATTGTGCGCAACCACATTTAGATTTTAATACCTATTGTTCCGTTTTTGAAAAGGATTGAACGAAATCAGAATTGGGATTGTGGTGTATTCGCTGTATGTACTGACTTGAATGTAATGTTGAAATGAAATTTAACCCATCCCTGTTGTGTGTTTGTATGCATTTGTTCAAGTTCTGGCGATTTTAGAATTTGACAGTTAGGGGGGCTCAGAATGAATGTCCAAAATGCATGCAATGCATCAATTAGTGTTACATTCCCTAAAATAAACACACCACAATGATGATGCTCTCAAACCGGCAAACTAACAATACCGACTCTATAACTGCTATGAAAAAGGGGTCTAAATGGGTTTTCAAATTTGTCTATGAAGCTGACAACTAAACAACCTACAGTATACTTTTATAAAAAGGCACATAACCACCAGGACAAAACGTACAACCTGAATGAGCAATAAGTGTGGGAAAGTCGAATGTATAATCACAGTTTAATGAGGAACATAATTTTGGGTGCACTGCAAACCATATGGGCAATTTTTAATTTTACCTTTATTTAACCAGGTAAGTTGACTAAGAACAATTTCTTATTTACAGCAACAACCTGGGAGCAATTAGGGTAAAGTGTCTTGCCCAAGGACACAACAACATTTGGCTCAGTCGGGAATTGAACTGGCAACCTTCTGACTACAAGTCTGACTCCCTACACATTGAGCCATCTGCGCCCTATGGGCAATACAGCTGCTGTGTGTGAAACACCTAGACTACTTGACTACCTGCTGACTCTCTCACCTGGTGCTTGCTCTCTCTATCTGTGGCTTCTCCATCATGCTCTTTCAGTTAACCAGTGGCCACTTCCTCCCTCAGGTTGAACTAACAATCAGAAACAAACAAACCATTTTATTTCACTAGAAAATAAACAATTTTAATGTAAAGGGGAATCATGACTGGGATTAAACCAACTGTAATCAATATCCCTAAATATTGATCATTATTTGTAAAAGAGTTTACTATGTGTAAAAATGTATGCATCCACCTGCAGCATCTAGGGTTGTAAAGATAGTATTTCTATAATACAGGTACAACTATGACGAGTGTACCTCTACAAGTCAATGCATTTAGGCATGTAGACATGATCAATATGATCTGCTAAAGCTCAAACCAAGCATGAGAATGGGGAAGAAAAGTGATTTAAGTGACTTTGAATGTGGCATGGTTGTTGGTGCCAGGCAGGCTGGTTTGAGTATTTCAGAAAGTACTGATCTACTGGGATTTTCCCGCACAACCATCTGTAGGGTTTACAGAGAATATTACACAAAAGAAAATATCCAGTGAGCTGCAGTTCTCTGGGTAAAAGTGCCTTGTTGATGGCAAAGGTCAGATAAAAATGTCCAGACTGGTTTGAGATGATATAAATCAAATAACCACTTTTTACAACCAAGATCTACAGAAGAGCATCTCTGAATGCACAACATGTTGAACCTTGAAGCAGATGGGCTACAGTAGCAGAAGATCACACCAGGGACACATCCTGTCAGCTAAGAACAGGAAACTGAGGCTACGATTTGCATGGGCCCACCAAAATTGGACAATAGAAGAATTAAAAAACTTGCCTTGTCTGATGAGGCTTGATTTCTGCTGTGAAATTCAGATGGTTTGGTCAGAATTTGGTGTAAACAACATGAAAGCATGGATCCATCCTGCCTTGAATCAACAGTTTAGGCTGGTGGTGGTGGTGTAATGGTGTTAGGGATATTTTCATGGCACACTTTGGGTACCAACTGAGCATCATTTGAATGACCTACTGAGTATTGTTGCTGACCATGTCCATTCCTTTATGACCACAGTGTACCCATCTTTTAATGGATACTTCCACCAGGATAACGTGCCATGTCACAAAGCTCACATCATCTCAAACTGGTTTCTTGAACATGACAATGAGTTCACTGTACTTAAATGGCCCCAATAATCACCAGATTTCAATCTAAGTGAGCACCATTGGGATGTGGTGGAACGGGTGACTCGCATCATGGATGTGTAGCCAGCAAATCTGCAGGAACTGTGTGATGCAATTATGGCAATATGGACCAAAATCTCTGAGGAATGTTTCCAGCACCTTGTTGAATCTATGCCATGAAGAATAAAAACAGTTCTGAAGGCAAAAGGGTGTCCAACCCAATAATAGGAAGTTGTAGCGGCCGGTGAGTGTAAATATACTGTGTATACACTCACCTAAAGGATTATTAGGAACACCCGTTCAATTTCTCATTAATGCAATTATCTACTCAACCAATCACATGGCAGTTGCTTCAATGCATTTAGGGGTGTGGTCGTGTTCAAGACAATCTCGTAAGCTCCAAAATTAATGTCAGAATGGGAAAGAAAGGTGATCTAAGCATTTTTGAGTGTGGCATGGTTGTTGGTGCTAGACGGGCCGGTCTGAGTATTTCACAATCTGCACAGTTACTGTGATTTTCACACACAACCATTTTTAGGGTTTACAAAGAATGGTGTGAAAAGGGAAAAACATCCAGTATGCGGCAGTCCTGTGGGTGAAAATGCCTTGTTGATGCTAGAGGTCAGAGGAGAATGGGCCGACTGCTTCAAGCTGATAGAAGAGCAACTTTGACTGAAATAAACACTTGTTACAACTGAGGTATGCAGCAAAGCATTTGTGAAGCCACAAAACGCACAACCTTGAGGCGGATGGGCTACAACAGCAGAAGACCCCAAAGGATACCACTCATCTCCACTACAAATAGGAAAAAGAGGCTACAATTTGCAAGAGCTCACCAAAATTGGACGGTTGAAGACTGGAAAAATGTTGCCTGGTCTGATGAGTCTCGATTTCTGTTGAGACATTCAGATGTTAGAGTCAGAATTTGGCGTAAACAAAATGAGAACATGGATCCATCATGCCTTGTTACCACTGTTCAGGCTGGTGGTGGTGGTGTAATGGTGTAGGGGATGTTTTCTTGGCACACTTTAGGACCCTTAGTGCCAATTGGGCATCGTTTAAATGCCATGGCCTACCTGAGCATTGTTTCTGACCATGTCCATCCCTTTATGGCCACCATATACCCATCCTCTGATGGCTACTTCCAGCAGGATAATGCACCATGTCACAAAGCTCGAATCATTTCAAATTGGTTTCTTGAACATGACAATGAGTTCACTGTACTAAAATGGCCCCCACAGTCACCAGATCTCAACCCAATAGAGCATCTTTGGGATGTGGTGGAACAGGAGCTTCGTGCCCTGAAAGTGCATCCCACAAATCTCCATCAACTGCAAGATGCTATCCTATCAATATGGGCCAATATTTCTAAAGAATGCTTTCAGCACCTTGTTGAATCAATGCCATGTAGAATTAAGGCAGTTCTGAAGGCGAAAGGGGGTCAAACACAGTATTAGTATGGTGTTCCTAATAATCCTTTAGTTGAGTTTACACTACTAGTTAAATATTAATACACCCAGGAATATACATGTTTGTGTTTTGATAGAAATCAATACCTTCATTCACCAAAGTGGCATTTAATTGATCAGAAATTGTAGTAAAAACTTTTAATTATGGAAGTGTTCAAGATTTTAACATCAGGACATTGAATTAATGACTGCTGCATTTGTCTTTCCCATTATTTTTGAATAATTAATTATAAATCAGTCAACAGTGATAGACATTTGCAACATTGGTAATGGCTTGAATTTAAATTAAATGTAATGCCACCTTGATGAATTTCTATAAAAAATATGAAGATCCTTGGGTTGAAACTTTTGACAAGTAGTGTGTGTATATACAGTATATGAGAGGAAGTGTTGTGTATTAAATGCATGTACTCATCAAATTAATTTACTCAGAGTCCAGTAGAATGTGTAGAATGGAGCATAGACTTTAATGTCTTAAAGCCATGTTGTCTCTGCAGAGAAAAGCTAACCATAATAAGATAACATTAATTTCTATACAAAGAATGGTGTCAAAACAGAAAACTTAATACCAATGGCTGCAACCTTGGATTCAACATAACTAGTACTGGTTAGTACTAACTAGGCACCAGCTTGTCTTGGAATTCTATATGTTAATCTCTCCCCGAGGCCCAAATGGCTTCAGTATCACTTCTGATTAAGACAAAAGGCCTTTGACAAATATCTGACTGTTGTTCTCCATATAAGTCATTGTTACAATCCCAGAATAACTTGGTCTTTGCTGTATCATTTTCATATGGTCCATAGCTCTTAGGGAATAGCTCTTAGGGAACATAATAGAATAACATTTACAGAAACATAATAAAACTCTTCTAGACATTTTAGAGATAATGATCCTGACTAATGTTGATCATTGAACAGAGATTCTGTATAATTACACAGGAACCTCAATGTAATGTGTGGGATTCTTTTTCTAATATCATTGCTACATTATTGTATTGCCTATTTCTGCAAAGCTGCTTCTGCACCAGCTATATCTTACAACACATTTTATTGATTATCGCTCTGTTAATTACCATGACAAGGAAAATCTTCTATAGAAGCAGTCTGAAAAAAGCCAAAAATCTACATCCTTTACTAAATTTAAGATCTAATATCAAATAAGTTCTAATATCAAATACCACTGATTACATTTGGTAGTTGGGGATGGGGAAATCAGTGTGCCATCAATGTGACAAGTGTATCTGAGAAACTGTCTTCGGCTACTTCGACTGTTTAGCACCTTTCAGTCTCACCTGGCTTCTGCTCTTGCGTTTGCCCTCGTCTGAACAAAAACTTTTGTATATTCATCTGTGGAGAAACAAACATTTATTCTGGTTACGTTTTCAAACGTTTGGTCACGAGACATTGACCAGTCACACCAGAAGCGTCATGCACCTATTGTTTTTAAGGGGGCATAGTGTGCACAACACACAGAGACATCTGCCCACAAATACAGATATTTAAAGTAAAATCAACTTGGCTGAAAAATCTGAGGGGGCACGTTTCAATGGGCATGACGCCTTTGAGTCACACTAACTTTAGCTAGCTAATGTCAACTATGTTGAAGATACAGAGAGCTAGTACTGTTGGCCTATCTACTGTTAATAGATACTGTTATTAACTACCAAGCAACTGGTTTATGTTTGTTAAATAAATCAACAGCATTGACGTAGCAATTACATTATCTGTCAACACTTATCTCTAACATTAAAATACCTATTAGGGTGTTACAATAGTTTACTTTTGTGACATCCACGTCTCCCATTTGCATTCAAATCCCTCTCTGCACGTGAACACTGACAAGTAGTCAATTTTAGCAAAGATGTTGAAGTGGTAAAAAGACACTCCCCTCCTCTTCATTTTCAGTCACAATGTTCACAGTAGATGCCAATATAAGTGGTAGTTTCCATTTAAAACACGCAGAAGGGAGTCTTACTATAGAAAATCTTTGATGATAGGAGAGTTCTGGTTGTTTACTGCTGCGGATGTTGCCATTTAATCAAATCCTCACGCTTTCACAGAAAACAAGGGAGTGAAATAGATTTCAGAAAATTACTACTTAAAATTTTTAGGGGGCTGAGATGAGAAACAGGGGGGGCTGAAGCCCCTCTAAAAAGGGTTTAACGCCGCAAATGGTCCAACTTATAGAATCTGCCATCCATGTTGTAAATGGCTAGCATTTATAACGTTCAAGGACCTGTACATTGCTAGACTTTACCTTTTTGTTAACCTGCCTGTGAGCAAAACCAAACCTTTTCTTCCTTAGCACACATTATTGGTGTTAGAGGATTTGCTCATTTTGGAAGTGGGCAACTCATTTTACTGCTGGATGGAGCACACTATTTCTGACAGGTTTCTTAAATTAAAGAGTTTAACTGTACTTGCAATAACACCTGCGTTTGTGTCCATGTGACAAATAAATTGAGCTTGAAATACCAGTACTGTGTAGTACACTTAAGCTCAATTAATACCTGCCACTAACTTGTGATTTGTCCTAATCTTGACCTCATCCTGCCGATTTGCCAATTCCTTCGCAGTGAAATGATAGATAATTGAAAAACGCTTCGCAGCTCAGAAGATTTTTTTTAAGTGCTCATGCCGCCCCCATGTGTCATGAAAAAATGCCCACTTTGCCTGTGTCAAAAACCGCTACTGTTGGTGAGCGTAATCATCCCGTACATGATCTGACTAAAAGCTTCCGTGTTGGATGAGCAGTGCGAAAAAGAATTGGTGGCACGGCAACATGTGGTTTGATGAATCATCTGCAACTCATCTGTCCAATGAGTTGCAGAGCTGTCAACAGGGCAGGGTAGGTGGGAATTGGGAGGAGAAAAACTGGAAAAATCACAAAAAAACATGCTTGGTTCTCAATCGACTTACCTGGTTGTTTATGTAGCAGGTAGCGCTGTTGTGGGCTACTTGGCATTTTTGGACATGCTGCTTTCTGTATCCTTCAATGTCAATGCTGACTGGGATCTTTAAATTGTTTGGATCCTTCTGACACCAGGGGGCATGCATGTGTGGTCCAGAGATGTGATGTGAGCTATTACTGCTAAACTAAAATGTGTCATGCAAATTTGATATATTGATTTAAATAAAGTTTGTGTGTGTGTGTGTGTGTGTGTTTGTGTGTGTGTGTGCGTGTGCATGCTTGCAGAAGTGTACCTTCATGAGTCATTATGTTAACTCATCCAACAGGAGTTTTTCAAGGCCCAGCTGGACCGCGCTGAGATCCATTCTGGTGAGAACTTGCCAAGCGAAGATGCTGTGGTGCCCTTTGACAGCTTCACACTGCGCAGGTCAGTCAAGTTATCTTTAAGATAGATCCTGAAACCTCTACAGGTCCTGACTACAGTCGTGGTCAAACGTTTTGAGAATGACACATATATTCAAATTTTCACAGTTTGCTGCCTTAGTGTTGATGATGGCAATTTGCATATACACCAGAATGTCAAGAAGAGTGATCAGATGAATGGCAATGAATTGCCAGGAAAATGAACTTAATCCTAAAAAAACACTTACACTACATTTCAGCCCTGCCACAAAAGGACCAGCTGCCAACATGTCAGTGATTATCTCATTAACACAGGTGAGAGTGTTGATGAGGACAAGACTGGTGTCATGCTCTGTCATGCTGATTGAGTTAGAACAACAGACTGGAAGCTTTAAAAGGAGAATGGTGCTTGAAATCATTGCTCTTCTTCTGTCAACCATGGTAACCTCAAAGGAAACATGTGCCGTCATCATTGCTTTGCACCAAAAGGGCTTCACAGACAAGGATATTGCTGCTAGTATGGTTGCACCTAAATCAACCATTTATCAGATCATCAACAACTTCAATGAGAAAGGTTCAATTGTTCTGAAGGCATCCGGGCTCCCAAGAAAGTCCAGCAAGCGCCAGGACAGTCTCCTAAAGTTGATTCAGCTACAGGATCGGGGCACCACCAGTGCAGAGCTTGCTCGAGAATGGCAGCAGGCAGGTGTGAGTGCATCTGCATGCACAGTGAGGTGAAGACCTTTGAAAGGCCTGGTGTCAAGAAGTGCAGCAAAGAAGCCACTTCTCTCCAGGAAAAACATCAAGGACAGACTGATATTCTGCAAAAGGTACAGGGATTGGACTGCTGTCATTTTCTCTGGTGAATCCCATTTCAGATTTTTTGGGCCATCCGGAAAACACCTTGTCCAGAGATGACAAGGTGAGTGCTATCATCAGTCCTGTGTCATGCCAACATAATAGCATCCTGAGACCATTCATGTGAGGGATTGCTTCTCAGCCAAGGGAGTGGGATCACTCACAATTTTGCATAAGAACACAGCCATGAATGAAGAGTGGTACCAACACATCCTCTGAGATCAACTTCTCCCAACCATCCAAGAACAGTTTGGTGAAGAAAAAGGCATGCCAATGCCTTTTTTAGCATGATGGAGCAACTTGCCATAAGGCGAAAGTAAACATTAAAATGTTGGGTGCATGGCCAGGAAACTCCCCAGACCTTAATCTCATTGAGAACGCGTGGTCGATCCTTAAGAAGTGGGTGGACAAACAAAAACACACAAATTCTGACAAACTCTGAGCATTGATCATGCAAGAATGGGCTGCCATCAGTCATCAGTCAGGATGTGGCCCAGAAGTTAATTGACAGCATGCCAGGGCGGATTACAGAGGTCTTGAAAAAGAAGATTCAACACTGCAAATATTGTCTCTTTGCATAAACTGAATGTCATTGTCAATAAAATACAGTTCAGTAAAATAAAGTATAGTTCAATAAAAGACACTTATGGAATGCTTGAAACTATACTTCAGTATACCATAGTAACTACTTACAAAAGGATATAACAACACTGAAGCAGCAAACTAATACTTTTATAATTCTCAGAACTTTTGACCAAGACTGTACATGACCAGACTGTGACATTACATTATGTTTCTTATTACTACTACTGCATTACTGGAGCTGGGGCGCAAGCTTCACAGAACATGCAATTACATCTGCATTTCTGTGCATGTGACAAATAACCTTATATCTGAATAACATTAATGAACTTGCCTTACAATTTCAGTATCTTCTCAACTCAGACTAAATACAGTCCCACCCTGGATGACTGTTTTCTAGGGTGTATCAACTGGAGATGGGCCTGACGCGTCAGCCAGAGGAAAGGCCAGTGAGGAAAGATCGCAGGGACGAGCTGACAGGCACTCTGGAGACAGCCCTGCAGATCCTCAATGGACCCCACAGACATAAAGAGCACCACCGCTCCTACTCACCATCAGACTTCCTAGAGGGTGAGTGATGGAGCCAGTCACATCCAATCAGCTCTCCTAACGGGTAACTGGAATTATCACATGGAAAAAATTGGAATGTGTTTCTCTTTTGTGGTGGACTATGCTGATAGCTTCTTCAATGAGTAAAATGTATTTACTGTTGCAGCTCTGTGGGGTTGTGCCACCTCTACCTTAAGATTAATGCGCCAACTGTTAGTCTGGATAAGATTGTCTGCTACATGACAAAGCAATAAAATGTATATATGTGTTAAATATATACACAGTTTGGGGTTTGTTAAAATCATTTTTTCCTGATGTTTGTCTGTCTGTCTGACCGTCCTTCCCCAACAGGGATGACCCGTACAGAGCATGACAAGGGAACAGTGTATGAACTAATGTTTAAGGGCAATGGCCCACAGGACTTCAGAAAGCTGGTGTTCTTCCGACCATTCGGCCCAGTGGTGAGAGTGAAGAGTGAGAGGGTGGACACACGCCATATGCTGATCAACATCATAGTGCCACTCTCCAAGAGGGCGGACACGTTCAGACAATTCATTAGTAACTTCAGGTTGGACCCGAAAAACATAAACTAATTTAAAATGTAAAAATAAAGCATTCACTTTTTTATTTTAGTAGCTTTTACAAAGTGCTAAACAAATACACAAGTGTCTAGGAGCAGCTCAAAATGCGGAAACATAGACAGAAACTTAGAGCGCAAAACATTTTGAGTCCACGGATGGAAATCATAACAATTCATTGCAATTAACAGCTATCTTGCGGTTTCAGAGAGGTGTGCATCAAGCAAGACCGAAAAACACACCTTACTGTGGTCTACTTCGGCAAAGACCAGATTGTTGAGGTCAAAGCCATTATGGATCAGACATCCAGGTAATAAACCCTTTTCTGCTTAATTGTGAACATGGGTTTAAGGACATCACCACTTAATTAGTACCTCCTCTTCCACTGTCTAACTGGACACAATGGTCCTCTAACATTTGGGACCACAAATTACACATCCAGTCTGAAGTCCACGGTTGAATATGGACACTTATGGCGGAGGAGTACTATCACACCAATCGTCTTTAAAAACAAGTTATTTTAACAACGGATATGGCTACGCTAAGTGTACAGATATACACTGCATCCGAAAAGTATTCACAGCGCTTTACTTTTTCCACATTTTGTTATGTTAAACCCTTATTCTGACATGGATGAAATTCATTATTTCCCTCAAAATTCTACAAACAATACCCCATAATGACAATGTGAAATAAGTGTGTTTGAAATCTTAGCAAATTTATATATTAAGAATAAAAAACAGAAAAAGCATGTGTACATAAGTATTCACAGCCTCTGCTCAATACTTTGTTGAAACACCTTTGGCAGCGATTACACCTTTTTTTTGAGTATTTTTTAGTTTTTTTGAGTATGATGTTACAAGCTTGGCACACCTATTTTTGGGCAGTTTCTCCCATTCTTTTTGCAGGACCTCTCAAGCTCATGTTGGATGGGGAGCATCGGTGCACAGCCATTTTCAGAAATGTTCAAATGAGATAAAAGTCTGGGTTTGGCTGGGCCATTCAAGGACATTCACGGAGTTGTCCTGTAGCCACTCTTTGTTATCTTGGCCTGTGGGTTTAAGGTCTTTGTACTGTTGGAAAATTAACCGTCACCCCAGTCTGAGGTCCAGAGCACTCTGGAGCAGGTTTTCAGCAAGTATGTCTCTGTACATTGCTGCATTCATCTTTCCCTCGATCCTGACTAGTCTCCCAGTTCCTGCCACTAAAAATCATGCCCACTGCATGATGCTGCCACCACCATGCATCACTGTAGGGATGGTATTGGCCAGGTGATGAGCGGTGCCTGATTTTCTCCAGTCATGACACTTGCCATTCAGGCCATAGAGTTCAATCTTTGTTTCATCAGACCAGAGAATTTAGTTTCTCATGGTCTGGGAGTCCTTCAGGTGCGTTTTGGCAAACACCAGGAAGGTACTCGTGTGTCTTACTGAGGAGTGGCTTCTATCTGGCCACTCTACCATACAGGCCTGATTGGTGGGGTGCTGCAGAGATGGTTGTTTTTCTGGAAGGTTCTCCTCTCTCCACAGAGAAATGCTGGAGCTCTGTCAGAGTGACCATTGGTTTCTTGGTCACCTCCCTAACTAAGGCCCTTCTCCCTCGATCACTCAGTTTGGCCGGGCGGCCAGCTCTAGGAAGAGTCCTGATGGTTCCAAACTTCTAACATTTACAGGTCATGGAGGCCACTGTGCTCATTGGGACCTTCAATGCTGCAGATATTTGTCTGTACCATTCCCCTGATCTGTGCCTCGATACAATTCTGTCTCTGAGGTCTAAAGACAATTCCTTGGATGTCATGACTTGGTTTGTGGTCTGACATGCACTGTTAGCTGTGGGACCTTATATAGACAGTGTGCCTTTAAAAATCATGTACAATCTGGATTTACAAACTGGATTTACCACAGGTGGACTCCAATCAGGTTGTAGAAACATGATCAGTGGAAACAGGATGCACCTGAGCGCAATTTTGAGTGTGTTTTTTGAGTGCTATTTTGTATTTTATTTTTAATAAATTTGCTAAGATTTCAAACAAACATCTTTCACATTGTCAATATTGGGTATTGTTTACAATATCTCACTAAAGTGTGAACACCTTTCACATTTTTGTAAATATTTGACAATAACTTTTCATGTGACAACACTGAAGAAATTTGACTTTGCTACACTGTAAAGTAGTGAGTGTACAGCTTGTATAACAGTGTAAATTCGCTGTTCCCTCAAAATAATTCAAAACAGAGCCATTTAGGTCAAAACCACTGGCAACAAAAGTGAGTACACCCCAAAGCAAAAATAAATAAATAAAATTGGGCTCAACATGTCAATATCTTGTGTGGCCACCATTATTTTCCAGCATTGCCTTAACCCTCTTGGGCATGGAGTTCACCAGAGCTTCACAGGTCGGCACTAGATTCCTCTTCCAGTCCTCCATGACAACATCACAGACTTTGCGCTCCTCCACCTTACATTTGAGGATGCCCCTCAGATGCTCAATAGGGTTTAGGTCTGTGGACATGCTTGGCCAGTCCATCACCTTTACCCTCAGCTTCTTTAGCAAGGCAATTGTCATCTTGGAGGTGTGTTTGGGGTCGTTATCATGTTGGAATACTGCCCTGCGGCCCAGTCTCCAAAGGGAGGGGATCATGCTCTGCGTCAGTGGCGGCTCCTGAAAAAATTGTCAGTGGAGCAATTTTTTTGATAATGACTAAGGTGACAGATTCAATGAGTACATTAAGCAAGAAAATATTAATTCGTTTCTAGATGATTAACTCATACAGTGATGCCTTGTGTCAACTAGATAGCAACACACAACAGAACGATTTACCCTCTAGCTACAGGTGGAAAGCTATGTAAGAAATTAGCATCCAGGAGCCTTCATAAGCAAATATGACATGGCTCTACAATTAAATATTCCACTTATTCATTACTTACATTTATCCAGTGTTGTGTTATGTAAACTAGCTAAACAGGACACATTTTAAAAGATGTCCAGCAAGAACATAGAGAAAGGTAAACACAACTATTTGTATGGCTTTGTATATATGAACAACCATATTCTGGCCATTTGTATAGATTTGTAAAAATGAACAGAATCTTTTTTACTTTTCTTTGAATGATCGAAAAACAACTATTTACAACAGCATCAACTGTGAACTGATTTGGTGTGTGTGTTTGTATGTGTGTTAAAGAGAGACAGACAGGGAGAGAGAGAGAGAGGCTACATTACTTGTACTGAAACTGTGAACTGATTTGGTGTGTGTGTTTGTATGTGTGTTAAAGAGAGACAGACAGGTAGAGAGGCTACATTACTTGTACTGAAACTGTGAACTGATTTGGTGTGTGTGTTTGTATGTGTGTTAAAGAGAGACAGACAGGTAGAGAGGCTACATTACTTGTACTGAAACTGTGAACTGATTTGGTGTGTGTGTTTGTATGTGTGTTAAAGAGAGACAGACAGGGAGAGAGAGAGAGGCTACATTACTTGTACTGAAACTGTGAACTGATTTGGTGTGTGTGTTTGTATGTGTGTTAAAGAGAGACAGACAGGTAGAGAGGCTACATTACTTGTACTGAAACTGTGAACTGATTTGGTGTGTGTTTTTGTATGTGTGTTAAAGAGAGACAGACAGGGAGAGAGAGAGAGGCTACATTACTTGTACTGAAACTGTGCTCTTCACTGTTTTAATGCAGC
Source organism: Umbra pygmaea (assembly GCA_016801145.1). Lineage (NCBI taxonomy): Eukaryota > Metazoa > Chordata > Actinopteri > Esociformes > Umbridae > Umbra > Umbra pygmaea. The sequence continues at coordinate 2,561 of JACXGM010006562.1, read as the reverse complement.
AAAGTGGTCAATGCATTTCTCATTGAATTCAGGCATGTTCAATTGCCAGTGCATTCAGAAGTTCCTGGCCCATTGAATTTCACAGGAAGGTCTTAACTCCTGTCAAAGTTGAGAAACATCTTTCAGCTTCAGATGTTGTCTTTGCACCAGCACTGTCCAAACAGTGCTGTCTGCTGTGCCACCTTCAGGGTAGAGTACTGTTGGCAGTGGTAGCAGAAGACGTTGCAGCCTGCTAGGCAGGTTTTTTGTTCGTACCAATTTTTGGAAAATCCTCGGGTGTGGGACTCCCCCCCCCCCCGTAGTAGAAACCTGTAGAATGTCTGGGAGGTCCTAATTGTTCCGTTGCCAATTTACAGTAGTATGACAGTAGTATGTGAATTGATTGAAGCTGCTACCAATGACAGTAGGCTTTTATTCCTTATTTACATATGACAGAAGCGCATAAGTGCAAGCCCTCCCGGATCCATTGATTGTATTGAAGACTCTGATATTAAAAAAAAAATATTTTACATGAGAGTTTATGACAGAAATCTTGTGCTATTTTCTACGTGACTGAAATCGGCCCAAAAGAGGCAGAACCATTTGAAGCACTTTAGCCTGATTGGACATTTAGTGGCAGATCACAGTCTAGGTAAGAACACTGATAACGACTATTGCCGTGATTGTATTTGTTAGAAAAAAATCTCTCCTTTTCCCGTTTGGCAGTGCGTCGCCCATATCGCCCTAATGGACACATCGACCCTGCTCTGTTTCAGTATGTCACAGTACATGTTGGCATTCATAGTTCCCTAAATGAACTGAAGCTCCCCAGTGCTAGCAGCACTCTTGCAGGCCCAGACCATGACACTCCCACCACCATGCTTGACTGTAGGCAAGAAAAACTTAAGATTTCTAGGCATGGTGGCCTAGTGATTAGCACTGTGGGCTCACAGCAAGAAGGTTCTGGGTTCGAACCCCGGTCATCCCAGGCTTTTCTGTGTAGAGTTTGCATGTTCTCCCCATATCTGCGTGGATTTCCTCCGGGTGCTCCGGTTTCCCCCACCATTAAAAACATGCAGGTTAGGTTTGGGACTACAGATGGCAATTAGCATCTACGCTATAATCTGTTTGTGGGCTTTCTTGTGCCTCATCTTTAGAAGAGGCTTCCATCTGGGACAACAGCCTGATGCAGTGTGCAGCGTATGGTCTGAGCACTAATAGGCTGACCCTTCACTCCTTCTACCTCTGTAGCAATGCTGGAAGCACTCATATGTCTATTTCCCAAAGATAATCTCTGGATATGACGCTGAGCACGTATACTCAATTTCTTTGGTCAACCATGGTAAGGCCTGTTCTGAGTGGAACCTGTTCTGTTAAACTGCAGTATGTTCTTGGCCACCGTGCTGCAGCTCAGTTTCAGGGTCTTAGGAAACTTCGTATAGCCCAGGTTATCTTTATGTAGATCAACAATTATTTTTTTTCAGATCCTCAGAGAGTTCTTTGCCATAAGGTGCCATGTCAACTTCCAGTGATTGGTATGAGGGAGTATTGAGAGTGATAAGACCAAATTTAACACATCTGCTCCACATTCACACCTGAGACAGTGTAACACTAATGAGTCACATGTACACCCGGAGAGAAAATGGCTAATTGGGCCCAATTTGGACATTTTCACTTAGGGGTTTACTCACTTTTGTTGCCAGCGGTTTAGAACTTAAAGGACAACTCTGGCGCAGAAAGAATCTATGGGTTAATAACACATTGGTACCGAATCGACCGGTCTCTGGGATATGATTTCATGCTAATTGAATGTGCCCAATTTTTGTGGATGAAGTAAAAATAAATCACTATTTTATACCACTAACAGAAATACAGTGCCTTGGGAAAGTATTCGGCCCCCTTGAACATTTCAACCTTTTGCCACATTTCAGGCTTCAAACATGAAGATATAAAACTGTAATTTTTTGTGAAGAAGCAACTACAAGTGGGACACAATCATGAAGTGGAACAAAATTTATTGGATATTTCAAACTATTTTAACAAATAAAAACTGACGAATTGGGCAAGCAAAATTATTCAGCCACTTTACTTTAAGTGCAGCAAACTCTCTCCAGAAGTTCAGTGAGGATCTCTGAAGGATCCAATGTTGACCTAAATGACTAATGATGATAAATAGAATCCACCTGTGTGTAATCAAGTCTCCGTATAAATCCACCTGCTCTGCTCTCAGAGGTCCGTTAAAAGCACAGAGAGCATCATGAAGAACAAGGAACACACCAAGCAGGTCCGAGATCCTGTTATGGAGAAGTTTAAAGCCGGATTTTGATACAGAAAGATTTCCCAAGCTTTAATCATCCCAAGGAGCACTGTGGAAGCGATAATATTGAAATGGAAGGAGTATCAGACCACTGCAAATCTACCAAGACCCGGCCGTCTGTCCCAATGTCTGTAGATTCTGTCCTTGTTCTGTGTCACTACAGGGTGGTTTCTCCCCTATATGTTTTGTTTTGGTTTTGTTTCCCGCTCTTTGTGTCACATGATCCCGTCACATGTTTTTGTCAGCCTATCCGTTCTGTTGTTTG